>NW_019014679.1:2030144-2054887 GCF_000150535.2 Carica papaya | reverse complement strand
TGGCATGACTATACATATGTGTAAGATCATTGTATTTTGAATACAAGTTTAGAGTAAACTTATATAATTGTCATAGATGTGAAATATGTGTTAATTAGGTCTTGTAGGTACAGGACACACCAACGGTGATGAGGAGGTAGACTAGTCAGTATTATTAATTGGTTAGAGAATAATTGAGGACTTTTGAGGGAGACGGGTGGAAGTAAGTGGTTGGGGCATATCTGCACATGGAGTAGGTTTACACAGGGGGGGATGCTAGGCTAAAAATGGAAATGTTTTTCCATACTTTGTTTTATGTTCCGAATTCACTTTATTGTGCTAGAGTATGCTCATTCTATATTATTTTCAGATGCAGTAGTACATGGAATAGACTTAGGAGTACCAACTACGGTATAATATTTAGAGGAATCGGATTAGTCAAACTGTATAGACTCATCTTGACTTACACTTATGAAGTTATAATTTAACATTCCCTTTTATAAACGGGAGTTTCCACCTATCATTTTGGTATTGGTGGTTGTAATGTGTGATATATTGAATATATTTAGATGAATTGGATTATTTAATGTATAGTGGATAGTTGAACGCAGAAAATGTCTGTTTAGTAGTTATAGTTTAGTTAAGGGATGACAACAAGTATATTTAACACCCAAGAGTTTAGGGGTGTTATAGCTTAGCTTAGGGGATTTAATAGAAACATTGGGATTTGCTTTGTCTTACAGGCTAAGCTTTGGGGCGCTCTTGATGGCCTGTATATGACCTAGAATCTAGGTGCGTGCAAAGTGCTTCTAGAAATGGACAACATGATCGCGGTTCAGGTCCAGAATAAGGTTGTTCGCAACAAAGTTTTTCATATCAATGCCTGACAAGCTATAAAAATGCATATAGACAAGAATTGGACTGTTCATGTTTAATATGTTTGTAGAGAAGGGAATTAATACGCTGATTTCTTAGCTTCCCTGTGCCTTTATTTTTATCCTCAATCTTTTGTTAATCTCCTCAATTTTACTAGAAACGATCTCTTTGGAGTATTTTGGTCTAGAATATATAACATCTAGTTCATTATGTTGTGTTTTCTTCTTCATTTTGTAACAAAAATAATATATAAAAATTTAATTTTAAAATAAATGTTATTTACATAAATTTATAATAAATATAGAATTATTAACAATAAATTAATATTAAATACTTTTAAAAAATATCAATGTAATGTTATTATTATTATTTTTTTCATTTTCTAAGAAAAATCTAAGAGTTCTTAAATATACAAGAGGAAATTAATGATATAGAGAAAACAGTGAAAAATTTTAGAAAATATGTTAAAAAAATTAGAATTATCAGCGATCAATACGTACATGGATGGATAAAATTTGGGTATTATACAATATAGTTATATTATATTACTGCCAAATAGCTGTTATATTATTATGTGTATCAAAAAATTTTACATAATGTTAATGGTGTTCACACATGGAAAGAAGGAGAAAAAAGGTAGAAGAGAAGACAGCCAAAAAAAAAAAAGAACGTACCCAATAAATTTCAGTTTCTAAATTGGGTTTAAAAGCCCAAATGAATACGGATTAAGACCCAAACTAATTATTTGGGCTACAACCCAAATTCAAATTAAACGGTTGGATTTGTAATTATGTTTCTCCAGTTTAAAATTAATAGCAGTAGAATAAGAAATGAGCATGATTTTAATGCCTAAATTCAAATTAAATTAAATGAATGAAACGCCAAAATTAGATCCCTTCAGTTAGATCCTAACTTTAAATTTGACTTTTAGGATTAAATTCATGACTGCGCCGAGCTTGCCCTTTAATGGGAAAATGGGAAAAAAGTTGTTCTAAAAATGAGCTTAAAGCACAAGAAAACTAAAAAGACCAGAAAAGCTGGGATAAACAAATCCAGAATGACCCAAATAATATCGAGTTAAACCATAGATTTAGACAAACAGTCACTATATATATATATATATATATATATATAAGTTGAGTATTCTTGAGCATTAGTCAGGTTCAGGTGTATATGTTACACACACACACATATATATATATATATTATCTGGAAACCAAAACTATAAGACTACATAAAATACTATAACTTAATTATAACTCCCACATTCCATCTTACATATTTGCTAGAAAGCATGCAAGCGCGGCCTAGCTTTATATGTATATGTATATATAATGACCGCTCTTCTCAAGCTTTAACCGTGGTGATTTCTGTCTTTAGCCTCCCATGGAGAGTGCGTGCTATGGTCGCCTGAACCACCACCTCCCCCACCAGAACCACCGGTCCCACCAGAGCCGCCGCCACCAGAGTTTCCATTTCCACTTCCATAGCCATATCCTCCACCGTGAGCTCCACCACTTCCAAATCCGAATCCATACCCGCTGCCCGAACCCGACCCTGTACCGAACCCAAACCCGGAACCCTTCCCGAACCCGTTGGGTGACCGTCCTGAGCCCGAACCGAAACCCCATCCGCTGCCGGGGCTTGAACCCCATGCCCAACTGTAATCCCAGTTGGGTCCACTGGCAGACCCAGTAGCCCCGCCTGGCTCGTTAGACCCCGTAGAGGTTTCAGGAGACGGCACCGTTTTGGTTCCAGTGTAACCGCCAACCCCGCCGCCGATAAACCGGGACGCCAAAGAAGTTGCAGAGATCATCATCATGAAGAGAAAGAAGAAGGTGAATGATTCAGAGAAGTGGGTGCGCATTTCTTTTTGTGTTGTTTGAAGAAAATATTTCTATTTGATGAATTACGTTATACGTAGAGAGGGTTTTTGTAGAGAAAAGTAAAGTGTGCGATGACTCGTGATGATCAGATTATGGTGCATGAAAGTGGGAGATCGAGATATACATATATATATATATATACAGAGAGAGAGAGAGAGAGTGAGTGTGATGGTAAGACGGGTCACCACCCCGTGAAGATAATTAATTAGTTTGAAATGGTAGGCATGTCAGGATCTGAGAATTTTTTTCCCGTAATTATAATCCGTTTAGCACCACCGCCTTTCTACTAAAATAATAATATAAATATATTTTTCTTTGGTGTGCTTTGTAATTCAATTGCTTCTGAACCATATATATATATATATATATTGTATATGTGTATATACAGATATATCTTATCCTAACCACAGAAAAAGGGAAAGGAAACGTTAATTTAATTAAAATTAATTGTGGGTTTTATTCCCAACCGAAAAGAAGAAAGTGAGAGCTAATTAATTAAGGCATTGATTTTTGTTTTTGTTATAATTTAGTGAAACAAATGGATACAAGTGGAAAGTGTATTAACTTAGATTGTAACATCAACAAATTCTGGAATCCACTATATGATTTGTCTTTTCTGGGTTAACTTGGGTTAATGCACAATTATACAACTCTTGAGAAAAGAAATGTTTGTATTGTGCTATGGGAAATAGCTAGTTTCCTTGCTCACAAAGCATATACATATATATATATATATATGCTTCAATGATGATGTCAGCACCATGCAAGTACCACTACAGCTATTTGTAGGGAAATTAAAAATTGAAAAACAATTTAACTAATAAATACAAGATCTTAGGTAAATCACAAAACTAATAAATAAATTAATAAATACATGATATTTTACATTTAATTTTTTCTTAGAGAGAAACCTTTTGTTTTATTTGGCGATGAGAAAATAGTGCAAGAAATTAATATTTGAGCTGAGAATCATGAGTTATTTATAGTTGTGAGATTTTGTTATTTTATTTCAGTACATCATAGGAATAAAATAAAACTTTAGTCCATAGGAAATAATTTGTAGGCTCAATAACTTCAGTAATTTAATTAATTACTTTTCACGAATTCAAAAAAAAAAATAAAATTAAGTAGCAATAAAAAATATCGGCCTACACTTAGAAAATACCCAACAATATCGGCATAAGTGCTAGCATAAGTTTATTTTTAAAGCACTTTTAATAGCAAAAATTTCTTACTTATTTATTGAAAAATCCTAACATTGGATTGATATAATTAAGGGTAATAATGTGAAGACGTGTAATCTTAAAAGTAAATAAATTTATATTTTTAAATGCAAAAACGAACAATAAGGTTAAGATTTACATTGCTTACACAGTAAATTGGGATGTTTAATAGAATTACGGAAATGTCCCTTCTATATTGGTTCATAAAAAAATAAACAATAATAAAAATAAATAAATATCATAAGGGTTAACTTTCCCACTAGCATTTGAAGGGAGTCCGAAAGGTGAACTATTTACAACTTTCTTACTGATCGGGATCTGAATCTTGATCTTCTTTATATGAAATGGTTAATAAAATGATGAACTACACTACCCCAATAAAAATATCACACTAATCACTAATACGAAAAATCGAAAGTTGGTAAAAATAATAAAATAACTAATGAAGTCTTTATTTAAGTAAATATATTTAACTTTAAAACTTTTTATTCAATACTTACCATTACGATTTTTTTTTTCCAAAATAAACCTATGAATACAATTATCTAAATGACATTTCAATTTCATGCATAGGACCAGCAATCCTTCTTTTTTAATCTACTTACTGGAACCTCTGTGGGTCCATAAGGATATCTCTCTACTTGTGGACCCAGTATCAAGATTTAACAATTAACTCAGCCGTTCCCCTTTCTCGTCCGGTAATGGGCGCCTAAAACATCATCCCCTCGATACTTCGTCTGGTATAAGGATGAACTATATCTCCTAAAACTCTTTCAGTATAAGACTTCTTAACTTCATTCGATTGAAGTAATGTCCACGGTAGGGTTCTCTATGTACCAGGTTCGTTTATCATTTCCCAAGATACTCAGTAAGCTTTTATTTATTTAGATTCAAACAACTACTAAAGCATACCAACGTTTCATTTCATATTCACTGATCAATTTAAACGACATTTAAGTAAGCGATATAGTTTATCATAATCAATAACCGAATAACCAGATAATCAAATAAAAATGTAGGAGGAACCAAATAAACCAGATAATCGAGAAAACCATAGAAACTATCAATTTAAACATGTATAATATAATAGTAAGCAAGTTAAGCAGTATAGGAAAATAAATAGGGAATTAGGATAAATGTGAACTAATCGGTTATGTCTCCACTAGCGACCTGTAATATTTTTAGAGTTTTTTTTTTAATTTTTATAAAATACACAATTATCGATTATTAATCCTCAATTTACGTAATTGAGAATAGGGTTAGGAATTCTTACCCGAATCGATATTTTGAAATATCGTGCTATCTACTACGCCTCCTAATGAGTCTCGAGTTTTTTGAATTTATCATGCGATAATCTAAATTACTCGTTACATTCCTAAAAAAACATCAAAAATCTAAAATAAGTGTTGAAAACTCTTTTCAGCCAATTTTAGGGTTCTGGCACATTGGAGTCCTCATGCTTTGGCATCGGCTCCGTTGCCCACGGTGGTGGTTTACCTCGACCTGGTTAGTTTTGGCCAGTTTTGGTTGATTTTATACATATTTCTATGAAAAAACACGTTAGGGGGTCTCGGTTGGTAAAAAAATCACAAGAAACCAAACCTACCGACGGGGGGTCTTCGAGTGCAGCGGCTCAGCTAGTTCTCCTTTGCGACTGGGGTTTCTTCTTCTGCTAATCTGCACAAAAAATGACGGTAAACATAATAGTTAAAAAATTGTGTGAAACGGGAAACAAGAGGGGCTTATCGGAGGGGTTTTAAGGTTTCGATTAAGACGACTCCGCCAGACTTTGCCCTCAGTTTCTGACTCATCCGCCATCCATTTTACTCCAATATGACCACAGAGAGACTCACAATTGAACTTTGAGTGGGAAAGAGAAAATTTTATCTTTTTGGGTGGTCGGCGGCGGCTTTGGTGCAACAACAGCCGGGGGTCGGTCTCCTTCTTCGGTGTTTGGTTCTTCTTCTCCGGTGAGGATAGATTCACCTAGGGTTAGGGTTCTCCTATGATACGATGTTTAAATACCTATCTCGCATCGATCTGAACCGTCCGTTCGTGTCGACGTAGAGCGAGGAGAGTCATCTGGTCGTTGCCTGTTTAGGTTGATTGCATGGGTGAATCTTGGCCGTTCATCGTGATTGATCTCGTTCATCCAATCGCACCTAAAAATTTGGGTGACATCTGAGTCGTTCACGTGCGCGGGATTAAATCTGGGCTGTCAGATCACTGGGCATGCATATCGCCTGCGTGGCTTCTTGCATGGCGCCGATGTCAACATATTTTGCCACGCGACATGCTGTGGTTTGCTGTGGCTGCTGACTAGGTCGTCCCATATGGTCGAATTTTCTCTTTTTATATTTTAACCTCTTATTTCTAACTTTTCTTTCAAAAACACCCATTGAACTTAATTTCACCCATCTTCCCCAAAATTGCTTTCAATTTCATACCTAACTTATTTTTCCTCAAAAAATTTAATAAAATTAAATTAAAATAATATTTTTAATTATTTATATATATTTTAAAAATAAAAAAATTTATTCCAGGCTAAATTCATGACTCGAGTATTACAATTCTCTCTCTCTTAAGAAAAAACTTGGTCTCTCAAATTTATCACCCTCTCACTTAGTCAAACAGTTGGGGGTACTGGGTTCTGAAGTCCGATTCTAGCTCTCATGTGGCATCTTTCTGTGTGTGATTTTGCCATAAGACCTTGACGAAAAAGAATTTTTTTATTGCAAAGTACTTTACTCTTTCGGTCTACAATGCCTACTGGTACTTCTTCATAGGATAGATCCTCCTGAAGTGAAAGATGCTCGTAGTACAGGATGTGTGAGGGGTCCGGATTGTTTGCATAGTATGTACACATGAAACACATTATGCACCCTGGATAGTTCTAGAGGTAGTACCAGTCTGTAGGCGATCATACCAATATTGTTTAAGATCTCAAATGACCTAATGAACCGAGAATTTAATTTTTCACTCTTGTCAAATCTGCTAATTCTCTTGAAAGGAGTGACCTTAAGAAACACTCGATCACCTTTCTCAAATTGCAAATCTCTCCTTCGGGTATATACATAACTCTTCTATCTACTCTGAGCTGTCTGGATGTTCTTCATGATCTTAACTATCTTGGCTGTAGTCTCCTCTACAAGATATGGGCTAAATAATTTTCTATCACCCACATCTTTCCAACAAATTGGTGACTTACAGGGGCAGTCATACAATGCCTCATACGGGACCATGCCGATATTTGCTTGTTAGTTGTTATTGTAGGCGAACTCTATGAAAGGTAGATGATCATCCCAATGGCCCCCGAAGTCTAGAACAAAAGCTCAAAGAATATCCTCTAATGTGTGAATCGTCATCTTTGATTATTTATCGGTTTGAGGGTAGAATGCGGTGATAAAGGATAGTTTTATTCCCATGACTTATTGAAAACTAGACCAAAACTAAGAAGTGAATCTGGGATCTCTGTCGGGTACCACTGTCACTGGAACTCTATGTAACCTGACTATCTCTTGTATATATTCTTTCTAACTTGTTCAAGGGGTCAGTCATCTTGATAGCCAAGAAGTGAGAGGGCTTGGTGAACTGGTCGATAATTACCCATATAGTATCATGTCACGAACATGCCTTAGACAACCCTGTCACGAAGTCTATTGTGATATGTTCTCACTTCCACTCCAGAATTGGTAATGGCTGAAGTAGCCCACCTGAGCGTTAATGCTCTACCTTAGCCTGTTGACATAGCAGACACTTAGAGACAAAGTCACTTATCTCTCTTTCTATCCCACTCCACCAAAACTAGAGTTGCATGCTTTGATACATTTTTGTACTTTCGAGATGTATGACAAATTTTGAGCTATGAGCCTTTGTCATAATGTCCATTTTCAGTTCACTACCATCTGAAACACACATCATATCCTAAAATTTGAGCAACCCGTCAACAAAGACTCAAAATTCTAGGTTTAATCCATGTTCTACATCCTTCTTGAGAGCTGCTATGGAGAAATCGGTTCATTGAGCTTTCTTTATTCTCTGGATCAATTCTGGTTGGACAGTCAAGTGGGCCAAGTATGTAACTCTCTTCAAGTCCTGAATTCGTATATGTTGTGCGGTTCTTATTACCTTGCATTCAGAAACTATTATGTGAGTTAACATATCTGCACTTTTTCTATTAAGCGCGTCGGCTACCACATTGCACTTGCGCAAGTGATACAAAATATTACAATCATAGTTCTTAAGGAGCTCTATTCAACGCATCTGATGCATGTTGAGATCCTTCTGAGTGAATATGTACCTCAAATTCTTATGGTCAGTATAAATCTCAAAAGTCTCTACATACAGGTAGTGGCACCAGGTCTTCAAGACGTAAATAATGATGGCAAGTTTTAAGTCGTGTGTGGGGTGGTTTTTTTTATGACTCTTTAATTACCTGAACCCATAGGTTATGACATTCTCATGCTGTATCAGAACACATCTCAACCCTAAGTAGGAGACATCACTATACACTGTATATCCACTTGTCTCACTCGGTAAAGCCAACATTGGTGCAGTAGTTAACCGCTTCTTGAGTTCTGTAAAGCTCTTTTCACAATCATCGTTCAATTCAAACTCAACATTATTTTTTGTGAGCCAGGTCAAAGGAGCGGTTAGGTTAGAAAATTCTTTCACAAACCTGTGATAATGACCTGCTATTCCTAGAAAGCTACGAATCTCCTTATTCGAAGTCAATTTATCCCAACTAAGTACTAAATCAACTTTTTCAGTGTTCATTGATACTACATCTCTTGATATGATATGCCTTAAGAAGGTAGTCTGTTCGAACTAGAATCTACACTTACTCAATTTTGCATACAGTTTCTTTTCTTTGAGAATCTGCAAAACCTGAGTCAGGTAGTGAGTGTATTCCTCTCTGTACTTTGAATAAACTAGGATATCATTGACAAACACAATAACGAACTGATTCAAGAATTATCTGAAAGTCCTATTCATCATGTCCATAAAAATGGCTGGTGTGTTGGTTAGTCCAAATGACATGAACAAAAACTCATAATGTTCGTACTTAATTCTGAAGGTTGTCTTGGGAACGTCCTCTGCCTTGATCTTTACCTGATAGTAACTCAAATGCAAGTCTATTTTGGAGAATTTCTGAGCACTCTGCAACTGGTAAAAAAAAGTCATCAATTCTGGAGAGGGGATACTTGTTCTTGATCGTGACTTTGTTCAATCTTCTGTAGTTAATACATAATCTTAAAGTCTTATCTCCTTTCCTTACAAATGTAACTCCAGCACCCCAAGAAGACACACTATATCGGATGAACCCACTATCTTGCAATTCATTAATCTGTTTTCTCAGTTGTTCAAACTGAAGATCTATAGTGAACTCAAATTCTTTGTCCATTGACAGTTCAGGTAGTTCATCAGAAAACACATTCGAAAAATTTCGGACTACTAGGATCTCTTGAATGCAAATTTCTTTTTTAGATTTACTTATATAAAAAAGACAACCGAGTTAAAGGCTATGTAATAAGAAAATTATTGTGAGGGAATAATATTCAAACTTTTAGTAACTTGTAAATGACTTTTCATTAAGAGGGTTGAATACAAGTTTCTTGTGAAAACAATCTACGGTGGCATGATACACTGTTAACCAGTTCATTCCCATAATTACATCAAAGTCCCTTGTGTCAATTACTATCAGGTCCACACTCAGTTTCATTTATGCTATATCTATGATCAAGCTTTGTATATAACCTCCCCTAGTAGTGTTTTATTTCTAGGAGTATATACAAACAACACAAAATCAAGTCTCTCAAGTAATACATTCAAGTATGCAAAATCATGTTGAGACAAACGAATGTGAAGCACCAGTATCAATTAAAACATGTGCAAGGTGATTACAGATCATGTATGTACCTTGTATCACATTCGGGTTGGCTTCAACATCCTACTAAGTGAAGTTGTAAGCTCTGCCCTAGATATGAGGTTTGGCCTGATTCTGATTTTGTGGGCACTCTCTCGCGTAGTGTTGGATACTCTCACATATGCAACATGTATTTTTGAGACAATAACAGGGTTGGTCTCCATGATCTTTGCCACAGTGTTGGCAAGTCCTATCGTGTTCTGTTGCCGGAGTCTGAGGAAGAACTTGAGTCACTAGCCTAGGCTTTTTGTTATGCTGAACCGGTGCAGTGGGTGTTGGTTTGTGGTGTGATATCGGGAGTCTGGGATTCCCCACTACTAGAGGACAGATGCGAAGGTTCCTCTCCATTAACTGTGTCTTGGCTAGAACGGCTGAGTAGGTGCTAAGCTCAAATACATACAGCTGTTGTCTGATATCAGGATGGAGACCCCACTCGAACTTTCTTACCTTTCTGCATTCATCCATCATACTTTCAGGAAAATACTAGCCCAACTTTAGGAACCTTTGAGTATATTCTGACACAGTCATATTACCTTGGACTAGGTGTGTAAACTCCATTTCTTTCAAATGTCGGAGGTGCTCTGGGAGGTACTCTGCATTGCAGGCAATCAGAAACTATTCTCAAGTGGCTAGAACAGGTAAAGTGGCCTGCTTGAGCTACCATCGCTGACCTGCCTCTCTCACGAGCATGTAAGTAGCAGGTACGACATTCTGCTCAGGAACCACCCTAAGAGTTGTGAAGGCTTTCTCTGTCTCAGCCAACCAATACTCAATTTTTTCGAAAGAGATACCATTGCAAATGTAGATAGGTTTAGTCTTTTATACCTTTCAGTGTAATCTGTGTCCATCATGGGTGGAATTGCGTCCTATAGAAGAGAGACTAAATTGTGTTGAGGAGTGATCGGGTAGCCATGTGGCTAAGCATGGTGATACAATAAAGGCACCGAATTGTATTGTAGTGGTGCCGAATGATACGGTGGAGGAGCATGGTTGTAACATGGTGGCTCTGGATCTTCTCGTTGCAAGGGTGGCTCAAACTATGGCAGCGGAGGAGGGTCAGACAGCTCCCTCCTTTCTTCCCGGGCTTGCTGGATAAAAATGAGTCTCTCCAGCATCTCAAAGAGTTGATCAACATCCTTTCGAAGTGAATCATCCCGGGCTGCTCGGTTTAGTAGGAGCCTTCATCTCCTCAAATCTTTATACTTGCATTTCGCAAGGAAGGGTTGAACGATAGTTTGCATCTGGTATTTTTAAGTCTTTGTATAAGAAATAGTTCCGAGGATTGTGGCTCTTATACCAACTATGAAGATCCGAAACCTTAAAGAAAATAAATTTGTATTTCTAAATGCGGAAGTGAATAATAAATTTAAGATTTACATTTCTTGCATAGTAAATTGGGATGCCCAATAGGGTTATGTGAATGTTCCTTCTATATTGGTTTATAAAAAGACAATTGATAATAAAAAAAATAAATAAATAGATATCCTAAGAGTTAACCTCTACTAGTACTTGAAGGGAGTTTGAGATGTGAACTACTCACAACCCTTTTGCTGATCAAGATCTGAATCTTGGTTTTCTTGATCTGAAATAGTTAATAAAAGGGTGAGCTACACTAACCCGATAAAAATATCACACCAATCATTGATACGGAAAATCAAAGGTTGGTAAAAATCAGAAAATAACTAATTGAGTCTTTACTTTAAATAAATACATTTAACTTTAAAACTTTTTATTCGGTACTTACCGTTATAATTTTTTTTTTCAAAATCAACCTATGATATAATTATCTAAATAATATTTTAATTTCATGCATAGGATTAGCAATCCTTCCATTTTAACCTACTTATTGTAACCCCTAGGGGTTCATAGAGATATTCCTCTACTCGTAGACCTAGTATCAAGATTTGATCATTAATCCAGTTGTTCTCATATCTCGTCCTGTAATGGGCACCTAAAACACCATCGCCTCGATATCTCGTCCGATATAAAGGTGAACTATATCTTCTAAAATCTTTTCAGTATAGGACTTCCTAACCCCGTCCGACTGAAGTAATGTCCACAGTAAGATTTCTTATGTACCGGGTCCGTCCACTATTTTTAAAGATATCCAGTAAGCTTTTATTTATCTAGATTCAAACAACTACTAAAACATACCAGCGTTTCATTTTATATTCACTGATCAATTTAAACAACATTTAAGCAAGTGATATAATTTATCAAAACTAATAACTGAGTAACTAGATAACTAAATAAAAATACAGAAGGAACTGGATAAACCAGATAATCGAGAAGACCATAGAAACTATCAATTTAAACATGCACAATCTAATAGTAAGCAAGTTAGGCAGTATAGAAAAATAAATAGGGAATCAGGACAAATGTGAACTAACCGGTTTTGACTCCACTAATGACCTATAATATTTTTAGGATTTTTTTAATTTTTCATAAAATACACAATTATCAATTATTAATCCTTAATTTACCGTAACCGAGAATAAGGTGAGAAATCCTTACTCGAATTGGTATTTTAAAATGTTGTGCTATCTACTATGCCTCCTAGTGGGTCTTGGATTTCTTGAATTTTTCCTATAGGAATTCAAATTACTCATCACGTATCTAAAAATATCTCAAAAATTCAAAATCGGTGTTGAAAATCCTTTTCAGCAAATTTTAGGATTCCAGCACCGTGGTACCGTCGTGCTTCAGCGTTGGCTCCGCTGCCCACGGTCGTAGTTCACCTCGGCCTGGGGAGTTTTGCCCAGTTTTGGCCGGTTTTGGCTAATTTTACATATATTCCTACGAAAAAATACGTTAGGTGATCTCGATTGACCAGAAAATCACAAAAAACCGAACCTATTGGCTGGGGGGGGGGGGGGGGGAGGGGTCTTTGGGTGCAGCGGTTCCCTTAGTTCTCCTTCACGGCTGGGTTTTCTTCTTCAGCTATCCTGCATAGAAAAGGACAGTGAACACAATGGTTGGAAAATTGTGTGAAATGGGAAACGAAAAGGGGCTTATCTGAGGGGTTTTAAAGTTTTGGTCGTGACGGCTCCGTCGGGCTTTACCCGCAGTTTCTGGCTCACCTGAAGTACCTTTTGCTCCGATACGGTCACAGAGAGATTCAGAATTAAACTCCAAGGGGAAAGGAGAGAATTTTACCTTTTTGGACAGTCGGCGATGGCTCCAGTGCGGCGACGACCGAGGGTCGGTCTCTTTCTCTGACGGCTAGTTCTTCTTCTCCGGCAAGGGTAGGTATGGCTAGGGTTAGGGTTCTCTTACGATGCGATGTTTAAATACCTATTCTACATCAATCTGGGACGTCTGTTCACGTCGACGTAGAGCGAGAAAAGTTGTCCGATCATTGCCTATTTAGCCTGATTGCGTAGGTAAATCTGGACCATTCATCGCGATTGATCTCGTCTGTCCGATCGCACCTAAAGAGAGAATGCATTTAAGCCGTTCACACGCGCGAAATTAAATCTGGGCTGTCAAATTGCAGGCACATGGATCGCCTGTGTAGCCTCCCCCGTGACACCGATCTCAGTGTGTTTTGCCACACGACGTGCTCTATTTCGTCGTGACTACTGACTGGACGGTTCTATATAGTTGAATTTTTTTTTTTATATTTTAACTATCTGTTTCTAATTTTTCTTTTAAAAACACCAACCGAACACAAAATTTCACACAGCTTTCCCAAAAGTGCTTTCAATTTCGTCTCTAACTTATTTTTTCTTTAAAAAATTAATAAAATAAAATTAAAATAATATATATATTATAAATCAAAAAATTTATCCCGCACCAAATTTCGAATCTAAGTATAACAAATAATAAGGTATATTTTACCAAATTTGAATTTCATCCACTCTTGTAAAAAGATATTATTTTAATTTTTTTCCACACCATAGCGGGTTTACAAGTTATTGACTATCATTTTATTATACTAATATAAATATAATTTTATTTACTTTAATAAAAAAATTTAAAATATATTTATTAATATATATAAGAATGCTAATTACATTTGTCAATATATAACTATATATATTACATTATATTTAATAAAGTAAATCTAAAATTACTTCTAATAATATAAAAAAAACTAAAAAAATGTACATAATATATCGAATTCAGACGAATTTAGGAAGACCAAACCCGAACCCGTCCTGATTCGCTCATCTTTTCCTGCCAATCCAAGACTGATATACCCCGAACCTGCATGTTAATAATAAATTGTATCATATCAGATTTGATACGGTCTGATTAAATAAATTTATATGTAAAATATCATCCATGGATAAAATTCTTAGTAATAAAGGAAGTTATAAGGTCCACATACTCTTTAGTGAGTGGAGTGTAAAATCTACCTCTTGGAGGATAAATTCAAGTAACCCCTAATAGATAGATTGTATGAAACTCTAACCCATAAAGACTAGATTGATGGAGTCTGCTCCTCATTTGATAAATGGTAACTTCACTCCAAGATGAATATATTAAAAGTCAATCTCTGGGTGGATCATATGGAATAAAAGTCCACTCAAAGAATGGATGGATGTAGTCATCCTTTCGGTAGTCAAGTGAAAAGTATACTCCTTTGTGAAAAAAGATAAATAAATTTCTTGTCTTTAAAGTGAAGACAAATAAATGATCTACCTTATATCGCCGACAAATAAGTCGTCTATCTTCGATGATCGACTAACAAACTGTTTCTGAACGATCTTTATTAATACGAGACATTTGATACATTGAAAAATATTTATAAATTTTAAAATATCATAAAGCAAAGAATGATATGATTTAAATAAGAGATCGTAGTTAAATCTTATACTCAATAAGGATCATAACTAAGTTTTACAAATTGTTCTTTGAAGCATCGTTTTAGAAATAAAATTTAAAAGTCACTATTTATTCATATTGACATTGAGTCTTAACAGAGGTCCAATACTAGTGAGTTCTATGCAATCTCAATCTAAATTATTCTTAATTCTAAGTTTTATTCAACTTTAATATAAAAATACTTGTGAGGACTAGGTTTCGTCACACATAGATTAAGAATAAATGAAGTATGCATTGGAGCTTTCTGAATATTTGACGATCTAATTAATATCTCTCTTGTTATTAGTTGAGTTATATTTTATTTTAGATGTTATTGGTTCTGTATTTTTTATATGTTATTATAATTTAACACTTCTTGTATTATTATATTTTTTAATAACTTTTTTTTTTCAATTTTTTAAAAAAAGAATTAAACTTTCATAGAGTAAACGTCTACCAATAACTTAATCTTAGATTAAATAAAATATATCTTTAACAAAATAGAATTATTTACATAATAAACGTTAAAAACAATAAAAGTAAAATAGTAATTGAAAACAAAAAATAGAATTTTGGATGGCAAAGATAGCTATGAATGCTTATATATATATATATATATATATATATATTCTATTTATTGTTTTTCAGTTTTTGTAAAAGAAAAGAAATGGTAATGATGATATGGTCGTTGATATTTTGGGTTGCAGGTGTCAATGAACTGATTTTGGGGGTAACCAGAAGAAGGGAGACTGGTCCAGCAACCTATGATAATGGTAGTGGCTTTAGCCGGCCGGCCATGCCAAGGGGAAAAAGACACGTAAGCAAGCACAGGTAATCGCACCGAACCACTCCTTTTCCATGCCATCATCAGTGGGATTATTACTTGTTCGTCGCTACTTGCAATCCCCCTCCCTTTTTAAGTTGCGCAACTGGTGGATAATCTTTTGACTTCCCGCATGATAAAATATCCGATTAAAAAATAAATAAATAAATAGATAATTAATTGATTAATAGCGTTATAGCTAGTAGGGTTGTGATTCCTTCCCCATTCGGCAGGTTTAATTAGGTCTATTAATATAAGAAAACGTTTTAAAAGAAAGAGTATTAATGGTTTAAACCTGATCCGTTTAATTAACATGCATGTGTATCTCACTATTTTATATCTGTTTGTTAATTAACTCATTTTTTTTAAATTAAAAATTTATGTTATTTTATAATTTTAATATTATATAATTCGGAATTTTAAAGAAATAACATGTTGTAATTTAATCATATGTAAATTAGTTAGATGTATTTAATTAAGTCTGCGCTAATCATTAATTGATTAGATGATGGCTAATTAATTGCACTCCTTTTTAACAAAAGAATCATTATATTAAAGATGAAATAAATTAAGATAATATAAAAAAAAATATATAGTACTAAAAAAAAAAACAAAAAGAAATCGTGATTTAAAAAAAAATAATAATAATAAATCAGAGTAATAGAAATGAAATAAATTAAGTTATATTATTTATAATTAATTAATTATTTTTATATTTTTTTCTTAGAAAACTTATATATATAAATAAAATTATAATATTCAGTTAAGTACATATTAATTAAAAAGTAATTCGAGTCTATTCATCTTTAAAAGTATGTTATCATTAATACTTGAGTGTAACTTAATTAAGTAGAAAACAAAAACTAAGCAATAAATTTAATTGAAACTTTCACTTAATTTGAAAACTTACAAAAAAATAACAATCGTGGGTATCATTATTGAGAGAGTCTTAATGATTATGTAATAACGGATTTTAGGTGTTTCAATGGATCTGAGATGTGAATGACTCAATTCATTTATACTAACTTACGTGTTTGTATATTTCAATTAATTTTGTGATAAAATAATACCATACCTGAAGAAAGTACATCTTTTTCGTCTTAGAGAATTTTACAAAGCGTGTTTGCTTTCCGAGAGAATATCCCCCCCTCTCGTCTTTTTTACACGCTAATACTGCGAACCAGAAAACAATTATCACCAAAGATACAGGGACCAGTCTTCTGGATTTACAACATAACAATTAGTTTTCATGAACAGGTCCGACCCGTTCATTTTTTCCATTGGAGGTTGGCCAGCCGGAAATCTCTTGTAATCCGGTTCGAACCAGGCAAAGCCTGACGGTTTGAACCAGCTCGCCCTGTTATGTTACGAGACTATATAAACACCTCTATGCCCTGCAAGTCTGAAAAGGCCGAGTAAAAGAATCAATTAGCGTGACACTCGTTTTTATTATTTTTTAATTACTTTTTAGTATTTTGACTACTGTTATTTTCTAATTAAATTTTTTTTACAAAAACTCGAAATGGGAATGTACCATCACCAGTTATGCTGGGCTCGAATCAGAAGAGTAGAGTGGTAGACTCGGGCCCAGCAGGGAAAACAACTACAGTGATCAGCCCTAGTCCACAGGCCCAGCAAAATATGGACAAGATTCAAACCTCGAACGGGAAATCACAGAGCTGGCTCAAGTAAGTCCCGAGCAGAGTTAATTAACCGACCCGGTACATGTCAGGCAACAAAACAAATGAGCTTCCCGGTCATAGCCCGGATTGCCATTCCTGACTCCTACTCGTGTATGCAAGTTAACTTCGCCTGTCCAGAAAATAAAAAAGTGGCAACAAAGTGAAAGCTGAACGAACCCCTTATGCCTATCATCAAATTGAAGGACGCAGAAAACCATTTATTTCCAATTATAATCTTACTAGCCAATGTGGATAATATTATCCCTTATCATCATCAGAAATTGTAATGGAAATATTATTCTCATCCATAGCCTCAGAAGCTATGTAGGAAGGTGTCCTAAGATTCCAAATTTCATCATTTGATGATCATAATGTTAAACAATTTCATTCAACTTACAGATTTCTTTCACGTAAGGAAGAACCCTAACTAAATTCTTGGTTAAAATTGCGAATCAAGCAAATTGATAAACTCGTCATTATTCATGGATCATCAATTTTGATTACCCAATTAATAATACTTGAATCGATTTAGGATACATCGCCTCAGGTATAATAAAATTAGAACAATCAATACCATAGAAATTGAATTTGATAATGAGAAAACAAAAGCATAAACATTTTGGAGGAAGTCGCAGATTCAGAAGCAATCATCTTCGCATCACTAAACACACGAATATCTCAGATCAAGTGTTGGATTGTGATAATTAGTGCTTCATCCTCACCTACGAAGTGCAAATTTAATTGAAACCAAAAGTAGCTCATTTGAAAAACGAGATCGTTGGAACTACTACACAAAAAAGAAAACAGATTAGTTTAATTAAATGCTAATTTTTGAATTGGAGTGGGAATAGAGATTACTCAGTGGTGGCGATTAAGTTTTAGGTTCGATTCTGCCAGCCAATTTCTTCAACTAAACTTCGGAAGAGGGAGCTGAAAATCCTCATCGTAACCTCTAAATTCCCACAAAAACAAACTTAAAACAGGCTTAATCCCGTGATAAAATCTTGACATGCATCAGCAGAAAACTAACAAAAAAAAAAAAAACAAATAGATCTTAGGGTTTAAACAAATTTCTCTTGTTGCCTCCCGCGTTCCTCAAAAAGACTTGAACCAACAACCGCTAGATTCAAGATCTTCTTCAGATTTCTCACCAAAAAAACAAAAAAATAAAAAAAAAAACTTATTCCACAGCGAGAAGAAGAGAGAGATCGCTCAGTTCAGCGGGGTGATCGACACGCAAAGTTATCTAAGAAGAAAACCCTGCATTCCGGTCTGTTGAGCTTGAAATTTATGAGTCATCACTGCGATCTTTAGCTAGAAAATAATTATTCGATAAGCGCAAATAAAAACAGCAATACCATAGGCCTAAAAGGTACCATTCTCTTCAGTAAAGAATCCCGAGCAACTATAAACCTAAACCCTAAAAGAAGAGTAGAGACACAATCCAGATGGACACCAGGACGGCTCTTGCTACCAATATATAGAAGCTAAGTTAGGGTTTCTTTGACCTTGCATGCAACTTTTTGATTGGTCACGTTTATTTTCTTATCCTAGTTACGGATTCGAAATGATGGCTGGGCTGTTTGGTAGAAGGCCATGTCCCGTTTAAAAAAAATAAGGTTAATTTTTCAATTTAAAAACTAAAAGATAAACTGAAAATTTTTAAGATATTATAATTTAATTATTATTTTCAAAATATAACGTATTAAATTTTATAGTAAAAGTACATCAATCGATTTAATCAAGTTTTTTATAATAATAATTTGATATGTATTACATAATAGTAATATAATTATTAAATAATAAAAATTAATATAATAAGATTATTCTAAAAATAAAAAATAATTTACAATTTAATTAGAATGATTAAAAAAATAAGCAAATTATAGAAGCCCTCGAATTTTTTATAATATAAAAAAATATCATATTTTTTAACTAAATAGAAATTTTCTTAGGTTACAACTCATTGTATACTTCACCCTTAATTATTGAGTTTAGTGTTAAATTTAATGTTTTAATATTAAAATTAGCAGGGTGGCCCTTAATCTAAAGGTAATTTACTGTAATACTCTCAATAAATTTATTTTAAAGTAAAAAAAAAAAAGCAGATTAATACATGTTAATATGAAAAGTATTAGACGTGATTAATCAATAATATTTATTATATTAAAATATGATAAATATATACACTTATAGTAATACATATAAATATAAATATAACACTAACAAATATTATCAATTAAAAAACTTTTTTAGTTATAATAAATGATGCTTCTATGTCATGTTTATGAATAACATAATAAATAGCAATTAATAGATAAAATTTATATTAATACATACAAGTATAAATAGCATATTATTAATATTTTTATTTTGAGAAAATATTTTCAGTTGTATAGCTTATATATTTCCATTTTTTTTATAAAAAAAAATATATACATTGTAATTATCGGAAATAGAGAGGTTGTTTTCAGATATTTCATTTTCAAGTCATTTAAGGTATTTGGCTCTTATAATACCTCTCCCTGTTTTGGATAAACTACAAATTTGTGTGAATGGAATGTTGAAAAAAAATATTTTTACAAAAATACTCATTATCCTTGTTAGCTTGTTCGCCATCTTCCCTTCCCTAACCCCAAAATATTTTATAATTTGTTTTTTAAATAAAATATTCTGCATTTTTATTAAAAAATTATTTTATTTATTTATTTTTGATAATTAACGTATATATGTTGATATAATAATAATTTTTTATTAACAACATACAACGTAGTAAATTAATATAGAAAGCCGGCAATTTATAATAATAATTTTCTGTTGGAACGGCACCACCTGAGCTCCACTCAGAATTCGTGATTCCTCCCTCTTTAGAAACCAACGCATATAAGATTCAACCAATAGGCGCCCTCCACGTGCCAAGTCACGGTCTATTGTCTACCGCTTGAGAACTCCTCCTCCACTTCCGGTTGCCATTTCCAACATCCAACTCTCTCTCGTCTTCACTCTCCTCTCCACGGTCATGAAGTCTCTGCGTGTTCGCAGTAGCAAAGAAAAGATTTTGGAGCTTTAGAGAAGAATTAACTTCGAAGTGAGATAATTTGGAGAATGTTTTGTTTGGATCGTGTTCTGGCGGTTTCCTACCCGTTGAAGCCGTTGTATAAGTCCAATTCTTATTGCCGAACCTCCAGATTTGTTCATGTTAAGCCCGAAGTCAACCTTAAATGGCGATCTATGGCGGTGGAGCCCGAATCTTCTTCTTTCGCTTCATCGATTGATTCTGATTCTACGGATAAAAAGGCTGCCGGGTACTTTTTCCCCTCTCTTGGTACAAATATGGTTATGAACAGTTCCAGTTTCTATTTTCAAATTTATTATTAATTAAGAGCATAAGCTTGGATAAGCTATGTCTTCAAAGAAATCTATGGCAACTGGAAGCAATTTGCACGGTGGATTAAAAACAATGAAGACACGCCTTGGGGAAAATAGTAGGATACTTTTATATTAGCATGCTTAAGGTTTATATGTTTGATCAGCTCTGAGATGTTCTCAACTCGGATGTAAGAAGCTTTCGGTTTAAACTGCCAACATGTTGAATTTTATAACATCCAGCGGGGGAACTTTTCTCTTTTGTATCGGTTAATAATTAAGGAATTTCATGGTGGCAAGAGAATATGCTAGGAACATGCTTCTCATAAATATTTGATTTTGAAAATCAGTTAATACTTCAGAAATATGTCACGATGTACAAGTACTGCCGTAGTCTGTGAGGGAAAGTCTTCTAGATAACTGGTAGTTGTATCACTTGGTGATAAAAAATATTCATCCGTTGCTTCATAACTCAAGGTTTTCTGGTGCAAAGCAGATTTTGTATCATCGAAGGGCCTGAGACAGTACAGGACTTTGCCAAAATGGAATTGCGAGAAATTCAAGATAATATTCGAAGTCGCCGCAATAAAATTTTCCTCCATATGGAAGAGGTAAGCTCTTTTAAGCAATACTCAAAAGTTATAATTCAGGCGAACATTCTCTCATAGTTATTGCTTAACAAACACTATAAAGAACGTAACCTAGTTATTAAATACATTAATACTTGCAAATAAAATTATGCTCTTTTGCTTTAGGTTTGATTGTCTGTGCGTTGGCGCCTTCACATGCAATCCAATCCTCATCCCACTTCTAGCATGAGTGCTTAGGTTCTATATTGTAATAAATTTATACTACTTAGATATTACCTGTCTTATTTCTCATTCAGTGCAAGAGTGTAGGTATCATCATCTCCCTGATTTCTATATGATTTAGGAAATAGGTCCTGATTTGGTAATCTTATTCATAAAAGTATTCTAAAATCTTGCAAGTGTATTGACAATGCTTTTTATATTTCGTGCTGCAAAACAACCTAGGTTCGCAGGCTGAGGATACAACAGCGGATCAAAAATGCTGAGCTTGGTATTTTAAGTGAACAGCAGGAAAATGAACTCCCTAATTTTCCATCTTTCATCCCGTTCTTGCCTCCTTTGGTATCATTCCTTTCACTACTATTGTGTGGTGACTAATAGTTGCTAGCTTAAATTCAGCATGAAAAATTTTACTTGCAACAAGCTCTTTGATACTATTTTAAATTACTTAAAATACCCTTTAGTTTAGTTCATCCTTCACTTATCTTCCTCTGTTTTAAAGTACACACTTTCTTCCAAATGTTGCAGAAAACTTTACAGTTAAGCCCTCAGATAGGTCATCAGTAGTCGATATGCCAACTTATCCTATCATTTTAAAACCTCAGAATTACCTTTTTGTAATTATTTTTTAAAAGGTTCATCTTTAATTCTCCTATTTTCATATTTTCATTCTACTTATGGTCTTTTATTATTTTTATGATTCAAAAGTACTTCTAATTGCGTTGCTTATTTGAATTGATTATTGCATACATGAGCATTTCTAAAAAAGAATTTGACAGCTGAATTTTTTTTTTATTTCGATTTGAAAGTTACATTACTTGGTCCATACATGGTAAAATATAAGAAAATTCACTTTTACTCCTCTGTTTGTGGAAATCTATTAACTATCTTTATATGAAAAACCTGATTGATTTGATAAAAATTACATATCCCAACTTTTTTTTCATTGAGATCCTCTTTATATTGTATGCATACAAGGGTAGGTAAGAAATTTCATAATATTTGTTGAAGTTCTAGTCTTTAGTTTACAAAAGGGAGAAATTATATATGTACATATTTCAATTTAACGGAGTAAGTGTAGGAGATCCGAAATTATAGGGTGGGTAGTGTATTTTTTCCATGTAATTTACACAATAGTAGCATTAGATTTTTCTCTTTTTTCCTCTTTGAAGATGTTGATCACATCACAAGTAGTCAATTTATTATTGCTGCTTTCAGAGTTCAGAAAATCTTAAGGTGTATTATGCCACTTGCTTTTCTCTTATTGCTGGGATTATCATCTTCGGTGGTCTTCTTGCTCCAACTGTAAGTCATTTCTCTACTCAGACAATGTTCATCGTGTAGATTATTTTTTACCTATTATCTTTGTGGAGTGGTATTTTTTTATCTCTCAATGACAAAAGGAGATATTTAATTAAATTAATTTTGATTCTTTTGATGAGAATATTATTCGCTTTGCCCTCTTTGATTTTCTCTATGGTTCTCAGCTGGAGCTTAAGCTAGGATTAGGAGGCACATCATATGAAGATTTTATCCGCAGTGTGCATCTGCCATTGCAATTGAGGTACTTGATGTTTCTGTTCTGCAGTTGATATATAAGATTTTGCTTCTTTGGCTGTGATTGTTTGCAGTTTCATTATATTTTGTTCTGTCTACTAGGTATTTGACGAAGTTTCTTCATCTTATTAAAAAAGATACAGTTCCTTTCAGTATTTTTGGTTCCTTAGACAGCATGAATAGTTGGGATTTAGGGAGTTAGGATGCAATCAATCTATAGGTATGATTTTTTCATACTGCCATATATCATTTTCAAAGGTAAAGTTTTTCTGTTAGGAAAGAGCATTTCAGCATTTTTGCTAGTATGAACTGATCTTGGGTGTCAAAATGCTTTTTGCTAGCAACAATATGCAGATAGGTCCTTTTAGAACAATGATCTAGAGCTTATTATGATAATGTGAACCGTACAAATGAGGTTAGAAAGTTGCTGTTTCCAGCTTCAGGTAACTAACTAACTTTAATCATAGTTGTTAAATGGAGATTTGAATTGCGGGTCAAAAACTCCATTTTTTGTATTGAGAATCATGAATTGAATAATATATTTGAAATATAGTTATTTAATCAAATTTTACAATATTCATATATAATTTTTAAAGAAAGAATATCGAAAATTAGAATATTTTAAAAATTTCATACTAATATTATAAAAAACTAAAGAAATAATTGTTTTTGATGTATAATGTGTAAATATTATACCTTATAATTAAAGAAAAATAAGTTATTTAAATATTTGATTAGATTTAGCTTTCACTAGATGAAATTGAATCTTAAAAAATAAATCGTATCATATGCAATATACTGTCATTTTTAAATTCGTGTAAGATTCATGATTATGATTTACCCATAAGATTCAAATTGCTTATTGAACTATAAGATGCAAAACATGAATCATAAAATTCTAAAGCAGTGATTTCAATGTTGTAAAACAGTCAGGTTGATCCAATAGTGGCATCATTCTCTGGAGGTGCAGTAGGGGTGATCTCGGCGTTGATGGTGGTTGAAATCAACAATGTGAAACAGCAAGAGCATAAAAGATGCAAATACTGTCTCGGAACTGGTATATCTGGAATTTTCACAGTTTCTTTTTCTTTCATCTAGCTGTCAAAGATATATGTATTTCGATACGCATGTGATTTTGTACCATTGGCTACAACATGAGCTATCGCGTCTTTCTTGGCTTCTATATGTATAGTGTTAACTATGTATCCATCTTTGCTAACAGGGCTTTCAGATTTCTGAAGGAGTTTGAGATAAACAGAATAAAACTAATTTCCTTTTATTTTTTTACACATCCTGGCATATTCTGCGGACTTTACTCAGAGTATCTTTTATGTAGGAACATCCTAGTAACTTTTCAAGTAAAATTAGCAATTGTAATTATCTAGCTGTACTTTCCTGCCCAAACCTCAGAATATTTTCGTAAGCATTTCTTTCAAGTGCACAACTTGCTCTTTCAAAATTCTGCTCAAGTATCTGTGTTAGGTTTAATCAAAATTATGATAAGAGTAACTGCTTTTGTGCAAGAGAATAATTTACTTTAACATTTGAATGGAAAGCAAAACTAATATAGTTGTTTAATCTTGTTCCTGGAGAGCTGGAAAATGAGATTGCTGTACTTACATTCACTGTCATCTAATAAATGCAGGGTATCTTGCTTGCGCTCGCTGCTCAAGCACTGGAGCACTTGTTCTTATTGAACCAGTTTCGACAGTCAATGGTGGAGATCAGCCTTTATCAGCACCAAAATCAGAAAGATGTTCAAACTGTTCAGGGTCTGGAAGGTTGGGGAATGCGAATATATAATTTA
>NW_019014679.1:2014127-2029784 GCF_000150535.2 Carica papaya | reverse complement strand
TTTTCAGATTTCTATAAGTTGATCTTTGCCCCTCTTGTTTATATTGATTACAAAATAACCAAAAATTTTCATCATAGCCAAAGGTTTCATCATTTGTATATTAACGAACATGTGTTGTCTCGTCCATGTCTTCAGATGAATTGAGAAGCAACGTTAAATAAGGTATTTACTTAAGATTGGAAAGTAGGTCAAGTTGGATTACCTAGGTGTAACGAGGCCGAATGTTAATGTGATTAAGATAACATTTGGTACTTGTTTTCAGACGAGATTAGAAATAAAGCCCTCAGTCTATAAGTTTAGGGCTTTTTTTGTCGTACTTAATTAGAAATTCATTCTGATTTTAGAGTAAATTCTATTCTATTGATATGAACGTTTTCATATGCCGAGTCATGAGATTCATAAAATAGAAATGATAAATTACATAGGACTTTTAAGATTTAGAGCTAATGCTAACTTTGACATAATCTTTTGGTATCAATTACAGAAAATTGAAAGAAAAAATTCTATTTTAGTACATAAAAATATATATTTTTATCTTTTAACTTATTGTGTTTATGTATATTTTTATCCATAAAAATATCTAAAAGTTGTATATTTGTAAAGTAATTAAGACAGAAGCAATTTTCTTTTCTATAAGACATCAAAACAACTTTTAAATTTTTATATTTATTTAATTATTTTTACTATTGTTTTCTTTATTTTTAACTTCTATAGATTTAAAATTAAAACATAAATTTAAAAACAAAAACTAAAAATATTTTTATGTACTAATGGAGCAAAAACCCCCTATTTAACGTCTAAAAATATTTTTTAATTTTCGTCTTTTAAATTTATATTAATTTTATTCACCAAAAAGAAAAATTGTTTATATTTTAATAATTTAATAAATATACAATTGTTTCTTATTTTCATGAATAAACATATTTTCAAGTACATATAAATTTTGAAAAATATTTTATTAGAAGAATTGTGTAAATAAAGTATAGTTTATTATGCCTAAATAGAGCAAAATATTTGTTATTCATATTTTAAACCATCTCATATCTTTTTCCGCTATCTTCGTCTTTGAATTGTCAGAAATACCAATTTTAAATAGAAGTCTCATTTTTTCTTCGTCTGCTCTATCTATAAGTAACCTATTAAAACATAGCAGAAGTAACACCTTATTTCCTCGTTACCAGCAATCACTCATATTTTAATAATTTAATAAATATACAATTGTTTCTTATTTTCATGAATAAACATATTTTCAAGTACATATAAATTTTGAAAAATATTTTATTAGAAGAATTGTGTAAATAAAGTATAGTTTATTATGCCTAAATAGAGCAAAATATTTGTTATTCATATTTTAAACCATCTCATATCTTTTTCCGCTATCTTCGTCTTTGAATTGTCAGAAATATCAATTTTAAATAGAAGTCTCATTTTTTCTTCGTCTGCTCTATCTATAAGTAACCTATTAAAACATAGCAGAAGTAACACCTTATTTCCTCGTTACCAGCAATCACTCATTCCGTTACAAGTGAAGAAGCTTTCATATTTGAATCACGCTATATTTCTGTTGGTATTTTGTTTCTTTTTAGCTTTAGCCTATCTCCCTGTTGAATTTTCCTTTAAAAAGAGTCAGGAGTTAATTGCAAGATCATCTATTCATTTCTGCCACGCCAAATCACTAATAAAAAAGGGAAGTCGCCAACATAATAGAATAGTTAACAGGAAATATATACAACAAATTGACATTTTAATTAATTCGTATCACAATGATTTGTACTGCTCGATCAAATGAGAGGCATGGAGTCGTGAAGTTGGGGCAACTGTACATCCCAAACTCTGGAGATATGCTATCTGCCATTCAAGAGAAACAGCCATATAGCTACAATTAATAGGAGGGGGGATAAGATTTCTACCACTTTCATTCACAAGTTCCACTTCTGATATTATATGAATTACTTAAATCAGTAACCATTTATCTTTAACAGTTAACAAATAGATATCTTTTTCTTTATTATATTTACTTAAATAAATCAAAGTTTAGATAATGTTCATTTAGTGTTTTATGCCGGCAGAAAATGTCAAATGCTATGTTCGGAAGTTTGAAACCATGACACTGAACGGAAATGTGTTCTAACCAGCAAAAAGATTTGTAATTATCAACATTCGGAACTAAATCTCATATTGACATTATTAGAACGTACTCTGTTCACCAAACAAAGTACAATATACTTGTCAAACCAGAGTTCATGTTGTACTCTACATTTGTAGTCTACTCTACATTTGTCATGTTGTATACTGTATAACATAGCAATGAAAAGTTGGTTGCAAGTGGGTGGCAATTGATAATAGATGAGCAAGAACAAAAAGAGTAACAGAAGAGGCTTTAATTGGGGAGTGCAGGTAAACGGGATATGCACATGAATCTTCAATTATCCCTCTGTATTCTTTTTTCTCAACCTCCATAAACCCAAATTGCAGAACAGTACATTAATATCTGTGCGTTTGTGTGTGTTAGTATTTATGCAGGTTTAGATTTACTTCATCCAGCAAAATATGCATCTCAGAAGGGGAGCTAGGTTACTTCACAAAGATCCTTCTAGGTTTCTACTTAAGAAGAAATATCAATGATCAACCCTTTAGAAGAATCTTAGTACCTGTTTAGCTGTTGGTGCCGATGAACTCATTGAATTCTCGATTCTTAGTTTCTGGAAATGCTCCTGGAAGAGAAAAACACAATCCCATGGTTACCAACAATTACAAGAATAATAAGTTTTCACATGCATCCATTTTTTACAAAGTTGAGGGTTATTAGTGTAATATTTATGCAATTTTCATGTAAACGAAATTAATTCTACAGGTGAAATTTAACATGAATTTTGTGTTAATGTAAAAAATTATATGGATAGCAAGCTTATGGGGAAGAAGTTGCCAGCATTATATGAAGACTTCGAATGTTATCATGAATACCCTCCAATTTTTTATTCCTCACCTAGAATGTTATAATATCTTTGTTGTCCTTTTTGTTTTAGCTTGACCAAGTCTTAATTTTGGATTTAGCTGAGCTTCGAATGCATACTGGTTACTATTAGTTCAAACAGCCTTCTAAGAAAGAAATAGTTCCTCTAGTGAATTTTATTGTTTATGTTCAAAAGGCTGGAAAAGTACAAAAGAGAAATCGCTAGAGAAACAGACCTGTTTCTCCCTCATTAAATGAGCACGTGTATCTGCAGGAATTTGCTCCCAAGACAAAACCTATATAAAGAAATAGCATATTAAAAAGAAGTTAGCTTGTAGCTGTGCCTGAAGGCATATCAACAAGAATTATTCTGAATATTAGAAATAGAAAAGGTTTTCTCAAAATGTCAGCCACTAGCTGTGCCTTCCATCTGTTACATGTTGATAAAATTTTCAAGTGCTTACGTATTCTGCATACTGAAATGCCTCCTCAGAGCTCAAACAAGTCTTCAAAGCAAGCAAAACATCCTGAAATCATGTAGAAGTCATATAACAATTGCAGTGCTTGATGCATGAGAACGGCTTGCACAGATAAATGCAGCATGGTAGGATTTTTAGCCTTATGACTGGTAGTATCTAGTAATTATTGAAGTGATTGCAATCTTGTGTTGTTCTCCATAACTAAGTGAGATATGCATACTGCCACAGATTTGGTGCATCGGCAGCATTGCCTTTATGCAGCTTATACTGCTGGAGTTTAACTCTAAAATTAAGATGTGCCAATGCCCATTTTGGTCCAATGAAAGAACGATAAAAACGAGATATACAGTTAAAGTTCATCAACACCTCCATGAAATATTGAAGTGTAGAATCAAAGCGAAAAGTGACATGATAACTTATTTTGGGATGCATAAATCAGCACATTGTACTACCTTATGTTTGGTTTTCTTGACTGTCAGGCGTTCATTGATTACAAAACGGACCTGCAGATGTTGAGCATTAACAGAACATACTGATTAAAACAAGGCATCAAAATTTAAATGGGGGGGGGGGTGAAAAGCAAAATAAAAATGTTAAACACACAATCATATTTCTCAATATCTTCTTCCCACATGCAACACAAAACTATCACTGAACAAGAAAAGGATGACAAATGCATTACCGACATATAATAATACATGAAAATAACTTAAATGTAAAGAGAAGCATGCTTTATAAAAGAATATCTATGCACTATAACGTAAAGCTATTTAGCAATTGAAATCTAAACAGAGGGAAACAGTGATTGTCAGAAACATTTTAATACATTCAACAGGAAACTATCATTGGACAAGAAAAGCTTACAGAGATGACAGTGAATTAGCGACATTTAATAGTACTTGAAAATAACTTGCTAATACAAAGAGAAGCATGCTTCATCCTGACACAGTAAGTTTCTGTAATTTCAAAATATAAAAGCTGATATCGCACATGCAATAAATGGTATTGGTTGAAGTCTATTCAACAGAGACAGGAATTTTGTTGAAAAAATGCACTACTGTTCTTTCCTGCAGTAAAACATTTCCATCACTGAGAGTGCAGGGCACAGAAAAGAATAAAAAGCACTCACAGTTTCCCTTATCTCTTATTTCTATCGTTTCTATCTAGTTCTAATGCTCTAAGCAAGCAATTAGCGTATTTATCATTGAAATTTAATAACACTTTCTCTTGGATCTACTGATGGAATGCAGAAAGATGCACAAAAATGCATGAATAGTGTGCAGTTCTATAAGAGGCAGTGTGAATTGTAGAGTGATCCGTTCTCTCTCAAATAACATTTGTCCATTTTTACATAAATCAGAGATAGACAAAAACAGAACGAAGAACATAACAAAAATATAGGGTTTATTTGGTTTAGCTTGCCCCTCTCTACAAACATCTAAACAACAAACTGCATATGAAGCAACAACTAAGTTAACAAGCCAGACTAACCTTGTCAAGCAACCTTCTTGGGTCTTGAAAGGCTTGCTTCTTAGCCCATTGATGAAACAAGTGGGAGACAACAGATCTGTTCTCCACAGTAAATCTGCAAAACAGTGAAAAAAAAAGAATGAAGTGAAAGCTCCATCGTGCCATAGTTTTCTTAGATCATTTGAAGTAAGACCTTCTCAGGAAACCATTCCCGAAACATGCCTCCTCTGCTTCTATTGATTCTTTTGTGGCATCACCAGCTTGACACATCTCAGAGGGTTGTTTTTCATCTAGTAGGTAAGAGTTATGATGTTTATCTTCTCTCGGAATGTGTCGATACTTAATACTTAAATCACCCTACATGAGAATCGAACAAGCGAATGTCAAATGAAATCAAATCCAAATTTCTCAAGTGTTAAGTCATAAGCATGCAGAATATAGAAGATGAATGATAAATTTAATGTTTCACTGTTCAGTTATGTTTTTGTGGGAATGATATCTGATTAACAATTGAAGGTCCTCTTTTATCAATAGTAACCCAACTCAGGTTTTCTTTTCATCCTCCAAAAAACACAGCCCATTACTAACTACAACTACTGCGATAAATCCTATGGATATGAGTTTCTTTTTTTAAAAAATAAGATATGGATATGAATTTCTTCACGCTGATGATGCATAATAGATTTGAAATTTTTTTTGAGATAAAAAGTGTAAGATATATATTATCAAAGTACTAAAAACAAGAGTACCGTCCATATACAAAAAATTTACAATAATATTAGAGTATTTATGACGTTCTTAAAATGCACATCACTAATTATGTCATAACCTAACAAAATAAATTCAAAATAATGAATTCATCTATCTTTTAATCTATTAATACTACTTTCAATACCATCAAAAGCTCTACCATGTCTCTTTTTCCAAATAACCCAAAAAATAATCAAAGGAATAAAATTTGCTATCTTTTCTTTTACACATAAGTTGGCCCAAGCCCAAATCTCCCCCCCAACTGACCAAAGGAATAACCCAATCAACCCCCAAAAGACCATAAATCATACACTACAAACTATAAGCAGTAGACACTAGAGTAAAAGATGGTTGTACGTTTCCTCCGTTTTCAGACAACAGTAGTAGCCGTTCACCAAAATTTGAGCTCTAATTCTCAACTTGTCAATGGTTAAGGTTCTCTCCCAACAAGCCTCTCAAACAAAAAAAGTATTAATTTTTGAAGAAAAAATAATAATTTTATTTCTCACCTTTTAAATTGTTACATTTAGATATTTATAGAACTCATATCATACTGATAGAAAAATTCTTATTCTACTAAATTTTTAATTATATAAGATTATTATTCTCATAAAATCTTAATTATCTAATAGCAAATAATTAAATAATAAACTAAAATAATTTGATAATAAAATATGATACTCAACACCTCCTCCTAAGTTGGTACAATGATATCGCATATGTCCAACTTGTAAATCAAGTTCTGAAGAATTATCTTGCAGTTTACCAATGCCAAATGATGCCCAAAAAGTGCTATAAATTGGAATCATATCTGTCAGATAGCAGATCGACTCGACTCAAAAAGAGCTCAGTCTGCCTCAAAACGGCTCGGTCCAGCTCTAGAACGGCTCGGGCTCGGGCTCAACTCAAAATAACTCAACCTCCACCGGAGTACCACACAAGTTCTCACGCGCCGCCACGTGCCACTGTCAGCACTACCACACGTTGCCGCGATTTCACTAGCAATCACCACAAAAAATGCTGGCAGTTTCAGATCCGGCACGAATATGGTGAGACCACGTAGAGGGACAACAGAAAATGTCTTCGCGCAAAATGGGCTCCCGCGTGTCTTCTTCTCTCTGACAAGCTCCGCTGTGCATTCTCTCTCCAGCTTTCTGGTTTCGGGTGCAGACAAGGACAAACTTTCAAATCCGTCTCTGATTTCTCTTTTTTGGTCCTCCCTTTGCGCAGATCGAGAACAATTGAGACGTGTTCTTCAAATCACTGTTGCCAATTGACATGCACGGGCCATTCACCGATCAAGATCTGCTCGGATAGGCCGTTCACGTGCTCTGCCTCGCCGGCTGGTCACCACTTGCGCTCCAACCTTCTGCGTTACACAAATTTGCGTCAGTCTTCTCTGGATTGCACCAAGCTGCGCACGGTTTCAGATCTGATCGGTTCTGTGCCTTCTTCCATACGCAGCGACGGGTCGGGTTGAGAGTAGATCTAGATATGTGGATGCCAACCTATCCTATTGTGTTATTTAAGAGTTTGATGGAAATCCTGAAATTAAAACTCTAAAATAGTTTTATTTGACTCTGATACCAAGTTGATTTTGAAGAAAAAATAATAATTTTATTTTTCATCATTTAGATTGTTACACTTAAGGTATATATAAAATTTCTATCATATTGATAAAAATTTTATTTTACTAAATTTCTAATTATATGAGATTATTATTCTCATAAAATCTTAATTACATAATACCAAATAATTAAATAATATCATCAAAAAGCAATACGTGGAGAAACCTTAGTTTTCCAAATTTGCTTAATCGGAAAAACTCTCCCAACAGTAGCACTCTTATTACTCAGGTGGTTGTAATATGAAGTGACAAAAAATTTGTCTTTCTTTTTCAGTTTCCACAAAATCTGATCATCAATAGTCGAAACTTGTTGTGTTGCAAGTAACTGTATCGGTTCTTCGAACTCACCAATCTCCCAATCATTTAAATTTCGGTTAACATTAATCGACCAAACAACATTCTCATTTGATACCCAGTAAGCTTCCTCTACTACCATGTTCTTGTATCAGGCAATACCAAAAATTATGGGAAGCCTTCTCATAGGATTGTCCTCACCAACCCATTCATCTTTTCAAAATTTGATTTTGTTACCTTTCTCAACCTTTCATTTAATGCATTATTGGAAACAAATACACTGCATCATAATTTTCCTACATAATCCTCTCTCGTGAGGGATAGAGATTCTATTTCTATCCCTACTAGCCATGTGCTCTCCCCACCGTACATCCACAATTCTTCTCCAATCTGTTTTCTTCCCGCAAATACCTCCATAATTATTTTTCTTGAAAAGTTTCATTCATTTTTACCATAAATCTAATACCAAGCCCCCCGTAGTTGAGAGGTTCTTTGATGTCATTCCATTTCATCAAATGGTATTTACGCTCATTTTCAACCTCTCCTCAAAGAAAACTACATTGAATAGCTTCCAATTTCTTAACCACATTCACAGGAATAATAATTGTCGAGAGGTAATAAATTGGGAGATTAGCTAAAGTGCTTTTAATGAGGGTATATCTACCCCATTTAGAGAGGAAACTTCTCTTCCACCCACAAATATTTTCTCAAACAAGTCGATTACCGACTCCCATGTAATTTGATCATTACATTTAGCACCCAATGGAACCCCAAGATATTTGAAAGAAAATTTGACTTTTTTACACCCCAAAATTTTAACATATAACCCAGCATCACCAATGCCACCAATTCTAACCAATTCAGATTTATTTTGAATCCCAAAACAGCTTGCAAACACAATAACACACATTGCAAATGTAATAAATTTCTCAAATCTGATTGACAGAAAATTAAAGTGTTATCAGTAAAGAAAAGATGAGACACTTCCGTGATATGCTCCATTTTACACCATGACTCCTCTCATCAACTAGAGATCTTTTGCCCTGCCTAATAACCTATTGAGAGCTTCCATAATCATGATAAATAGGAGGGGGGATAAAGGATCCCCTTGTCTTAAGTCTCTTGTAGCAGTAAAGAATTTGAAAGGATCCCCATTTATTAAAACAACAAAAGAAGTTGTTGTGATGTAAGGTTTCATCCATTTCAGCCCATATCTCATTCTATTTAGCATATAATCAACAAAATTTCAGTTAACATAGTCATATGCTTTCTTTATGTTGAGTTTACACACCAAGCCATTGTTCTTATTAGTCAATAAATCATCTACCGTCTCATTGGTAGTCATCATAGCATCAAGGATCTATCTTCCACCCACAAATGTATGTTGACATTTCCCTATTACTTCTCCAAGCACCTTAGATAATCTCCTAGTTAATACCTTAACAATAAGTTTGTACATGCAACCAACCAAACTTATTAGTCTAAAGTCTTTAAATTCATTAGCACTTCTTTTAGGGATGAGGCTAATGAAAGTGGTACTTAAAGATTTTATAAATTTACCCGAAGAATGCAAATCTTTAAAGATATCCATGATGTCTTCATTCAATAAATAGCATAATTGGGTAACACCTATCCACAGTGTGGCCCACAAGCCCACAGTGTGAACAGGTGGGTCTTCTTCTTCCTTGAGTTAGGGCAACAGAGGATCCGGAACCGTGACCTGTTTCTGCGTGTGTGTCGAACCCGATTGCACGGTGTCGCTCCTCCTGCACCACCAGCGAGAAGACTTTCAGAATAGATGGAGAGCATTCCATCATCAAAATCTGGGCTCTAACAGCAGCATAGGAGGAATTTAATCCCATTAAGAAAGTCATCACAAACTCTTGTTCCTGATAATCATTCCACGCCTTCATGTTTCCGCAATTACAAGTTGGGCCTGGTTGAAAGGTTTTGAGTTCGTCCCAGATTGTTTTCATTCGTGTGTAGTATGTGTTGATGCTGAGTGACCATTGAGTAAGATTGTTCATGCTCTGTTTCAATTGGTAGATACGCGGCGCATTGCTCTGCTGATATCGAAGCTGTAAATCGGTCCAGATGGATTGCGCACTTTCATGATATAACAAGCTGTCAGTTATCTCCTTGGTGACAGCATTCAGTAACTAAAAAACCACCATACTGTTACAACGCGACCAAGCTGCGGCATGGGAGTCGGTGTTGCTCGACTGATCGTAGGTTCCGTCTATGAATCCCAATTTATTTTTGGCTGTTAGTGCCATTCTGATTGCTCTATCCCATGTGTTGTAGTTGTTGCCATTGAGAAGATTGGACACCAAAACTAAACCGGGGTAGTCGGCACTGTGAAGGAAGAACGGGTTTTGGAGGTCATCGGACTGATCTCTAGCCATTGGAGATCAAATGCTTCGTAGCTCAACTATTGATAGATGTTGGTTAAAGGTTCATTGCTCTGATACCATAATAGAAAAAAGGAAGAGCAAATGAAAAGAAGAGACTGATAGAAAAGAAGGAAGAGCAAAAGACCAGAAAAATATTTTCCTTCTTCTGAAATATTTTGTTGCTTATAGGGATACATATATTGTCACTAGTATTGTGCCGTAACAGAAGAAAACAAAACAGCAGGAAAACAAAACAACAGGAAAAGAAACATTACAGCAGGAAAACATGTATTGCCACTGGCATTGTACTGTGGCAGAAGAGAACAAAAAGGAAAAAACAAAAAAAAAAAAACGGTTACAATTAAACTAACAAATTTATTAATTAATCTTAATACCAAAAGGTAAATATTCTCCTTCACTAACCACGTATTGTCCAAACGAAATGGGATAAATCCCTCTTGGATCCCCTCAGCCTCAATGCAAATGGGGTAATGGTCTGTTATCTAAGGGGCAATGGATTTGATCCAACCAAAAGAGTAGATCTAGAATTGATAGATTGTTTTGGTTGAACCAAGTCCATTGCCCCTTAGATAACGGTAGATCAACTACCCTCAACCTCTCCATCACCTCTTTGAACTCATTAACTTCCGAAGCCAAGAAGCTACTATCACTCCTCTCTTCCTTTCTCAATGTCATGTTGAAGTCACCTCGAATAACCCAATTACCTCCCCATTTGGTTCTGCATTCCTCCAATTCCTTCCAAATTATTGTTTTCTCCACTATATTCCCTCTACAGTAGACCCCAGTAAATATTCAATCGAAATCCCCCCTACAATTTTTAAAGATGCATGACATGGACATTCACCTGATCTTTCCTCCACAATAACCATTCCTCCAGCCGAGCCATTTGCAAGAATAACATGCTATCCCCTATGTTTAACACTCCAAAAACTATTAATCACACCATTGAAGTACTCTTCCACTTTCGTTTCTTAAAAACAAACCACAGTAGGTCTCTATTTATCCAAGCACCCTTGGATGATTAACCTTTTACCTTTATTATTCGCACCACTTACATTCCAAAAACTTACTTTATCTATCATTGACAAATCATTTTTACCCCTCTTATTGTCTTACCCTATTTTCTTCTTCCATCATAGTTGATAAAGGTCTCTAATCTTTTTAGCTCTCTATAAGTACCACCACTCAATTTTTTCTTTTCATTTAAGACAGACCCAATCTCCCTCAAAAGTTTCATTTTTTCAATTTCAGAAAAGAAAAGATATGGTAGATTTTCTATACCTTCTAATAACACCCCCATCAACTTGCTAAACTTCAGCACGTTGTTGACGATCCACTGGGAATAGTATTCCACATCACAAGCAGAGATGTGAACTCCCTCCAAACTTAACTGAAGAATCTCTTCAATCTTTAGGTCATGAACAGAGACAATCACTTAGGCTTCTTCATCAACCAACCCATTTCAAGGTTCTTTGAAGAGTCCTTCTCACAAGGATTTTCAACCGACAATCTCTCTTCTCCTTGAAGTCCTCCATTGTTGAGAAGACGGAGCATAGATCATCATCATCTCTTTCACTCGAGACCATCGATTCGTTGAAGACTTCTCTGTCCATTTCAACCACTAATTTTTTCATTTCCGCATGCCCTATCTTTTCCATTTCTTTTTCACTTTCTCGACTTTCCTCCAACTACTCATAACTGTCGGGGAATAAATCCTTCACCACGTTAGTACCCAATGACTCACTCCGGATCGGTTAATGATTATGACCGAATTCGGGTTATTGCTTGGGCCTTTAACTATTTCTGGGCCCGCTATCCACTTCTCCTTTTCTCTTCAAATGAATCGGTTCTTCTCACCCATCCCATTCTTTTTATGTTAGTTTTGGCCTAGAAAATGAAGGAAACCATCACCTTAAAACCAAAACGACAAGTACTCCTTGTGTTTAGAGTTTTACCCATGTACCCATTACCTATCCAGTTCCGATTCATCGAGCCTAACCCGATTTGAATTACCTTCAGGTTTCCTCTGCCCTACCAGCTTCGAGCTTCCCTCGAAAAATTGTAGAGCTGCCGCATATGAGTGAGCTCCCCCTCCTTCCATCGTGACATTAATCGGAACATTGCAATGCAGACATTGAAAGAAGACTTTCCAAGGTCGTTTCGTTTGACTCACATTCTCCTTAGGATTCACCTTGTTAATCCTTTCGCTCTCGGCGACAATCTTAGGGTTATTAACAGGTCTGTACATGAGCTCAAAAACAACCACCATTAACTTGCACGATCCTCTCCCCTGCACTCTAAGAAAAAAAATTCTCTTCACCTGACGATCACCTTGCACTGTTAAGGCTGATTACTCCCCTCATCTGTTCTTGCCGAATGATAGCCACAACTTATATTTTCTCTTCACAAGATGTTTAGCCCATGTCTCCAACCTCCTTTTCCACCAAAAATCATAAAGCGTGTAAAGGAACCAGCCATATTCATCTTTCTCTAAAAAATCGAATGACGGAGACCTCGCCCATTCTCGCTTAATCTGTAAGCCTTCTGCTCTCCTCCTTTCACAAACCAAGTTGAACGATTTGCTTTCAATAACTAGAAATCTTCTTCCAAACGAACTCATTAAGATCTCTAACGAAATGGTCAGCCGATCAGGCCGATAGGGCACCAAAAGCCTAGAGAGAAAATTTAGAGAGAGAGAGCCATAAAACTATAAATAAGAAAACTAATAGATTTGAATTAGAATATATAAATAAATTAAAAACTATAATTCCACCTAATCTACAATGTAATATAACAATATGGATAATATTAGATATCTAATATCAAAAGGATTTTATTTATATATAAATCTTTTGAACTTTTTAGGAGTGACTTATAATAATTTTTGTGTTTATATCCCAATCCTTAAGTGTAACATCTTTCGATTCCTAAATCTATTTGAATCTCTATGTGGCAAAGTAACTCTAGTTTTCCTTATAGTTATGCATGAGTTTATTGCTTTTGATAACCAAGAGGGATAATATCATGTATAGCACAATTTTTCCTGTACCAAGGAATAAAATTTTGAAAGTTAAATCATATGAAAAATTGGAGACAGAAGTTAAACTTAGGACCTGATCTGACATGATACCAACTAGACATCTAACGTATTAGGTTTGCTTCTCCTATGAAGCTAAGCTTGAAGCATCTCTTCTTAACTAAAAGAATAATTGCATAAAATAACTAGCAGAGCACACCTGAATCTCATGCAGATGATCTGGAATTTCTTTGAGAAATCGTGACGGCTGAAGCATCTGAAAGTAATCAGTCTTAGAAAAAGCACTATTAAATAGGGTAGTGGTACATAAATTCTATGTAGTTCAAACCTGCCAATTCGCATCCATCACAGTATACAAAATGAGAAGTTTTTTTCGTGCACGAGTCATTGCCACATAAAATAGGCGCCTTTCCTCCTAATAATCTCAAATAAAAATGAATAATTGAGCAAGACACAGAAAAATCAAATAATGAAAAGCAATCAATCCACTTTCCTACAAGGAATGCTTACCTCAATTGAGCTCCCATTTTCATTAGCTGTGTCATTAAACTCATGCAAGAGAGGAATCTCAGATTCATTTGCCTGGCATCCCAGTCATTTGACATGAGGATCGAATTGATGAAATATACTATGCATTTGGAGTGAAGAATTAAACAAACTACTATAATGATTTAATGTATAAGAAACAAAAAAGTCATTAAACATGTTGACATCACAATGATTTATTGTATAAGAAACAAAAAAGTCATTAAACATTTTGATGTCATTTACATAAATTCTTAAACCCTTTTATCACAAATGCTTTACGAGCAATGCTTATTGCTTAACTTCAACTGCTCAAGCCACTCAAATGAAATCATCAACCACCACCTCTTAAGTAGCAGGCAGATATAATCTTTAAAATGTCTCCAGTATCATCCATCAAATGATCCCCCTCATCACTAATACCTCACCTGCATTTCCCACTTCTGAAAGTAGTGAACAAAATCACTTCTGTAGTTTCATGTATTATTTCCAGTTCCAATCATGTGGTGGCAATAAACTCAATTATATTCGTCATTTAGTATTTCCCAACTAACTGTAAAAATAAGATAAATTAAAAAAAACTTCTTAATATATAATGATATATGGACTAAAAATGTCAAACCATGCGTATTGTACATAACATGCTCTGACAGATGTTATTAGAGTTTAATGGTGAAGCATAATTTTACATTTCTACCGTAGTCATAGTTGATGCCAGTTATCCTCATTTATTCACTTCACTTTTTCTTCTAATTATCTTATTATAACCAATGGAAAAATCACGTGTTTAGTTTATTAACAAAAGCAATACGAGTTTGCTACTTCTGATTAAAGGCTGTGCATAATGATAAGAATAAAGAGATCCCATGCTCATACTATGATCCCCATCGAACATGTTTGTATCTTTAGAAAATTTGGGCAAACAGAGCGAAGTTAAGGTCACCAATTACCTTCACTATAAAGACAATGTCCCATTCCAACCCTTTGGACTGCAGAGGAGAGACGTGAAGAAAGTTCAGACAAGGTTGAGTAACTATGGAAAAAAACCAATATGAGGGTCCTTGCAATCAATGAGAAGATGCTTCAGTCACAAAATACCTGATGAATTGTAGTCAAGGTGACAGAATTTCCATTTTCACATCTCCGGTAGCGAAAGTTTACTCTTTCACGCTCAGAGATATAGTCAATGAAGGCTTTGAGTATAGATGCACAGCCTTTTTGTTCTTCAACCACAGCTCTCTCTCCTGTTGTGGAATGTGTAGACAAAAAATTAGACACGTCATCCAGTAGGTACTGAAGAACCTGCAAGGTGGAATAAGCAAATTCCAAGCATATATGTCAAACATTCAAATTCGACCTTGAGATAGATTTCACCAAAAAGGTTTATAATATAAGTTAAAATATATCGTGTGTCTCCTTCCTCTCTATGAAAAGCTTAAATATTAGTATGGTGCATTTTTCTGGAAGCTACAGAATCTATTAATTGATTGTGATCATGTAATCTTACATCTTTATACTTATAGTCTCTTATAGACTTCTAAAAGTAATAACGTGCCAAATAAATGATTATAATTAATTATCCCAAACGCCTAAATTGACAGTAAAGTATTTGATTTATTATTTATACTCTAACATGCTCTCTCATGTACAAGCTTGCCAGCCAAAAATATTGATCAAATGCAGAGGGCCATCATACCTTGTGCAAAACTAAATTTTAACACAAAAGAAGGTTTAGACGAGAATTTTGACCCTATACTGGGTCAATAAATTGACTGTAACCAATTACCTCAAAAACTTAAACTTATACAAGAGAGCCTGAGATATTATTTATACTCTTAACAATATGCATACGACAAGAAAACACGGATCCATTAAGAGAAATATAGGAAAAAGAAGACATGCAAACATTTAGAGATGAAGAGAAGCAGTTCAAGATGGTAGAGAAAATAAATTCAAGTTTTGGTAAGTCAATGAAAGCGTAACTTACTGATCTAAGGTCATTATCTTCATTAAGTAATTTCCCTCCATCAACATCAATGACAGCCTGTTGCTCAAGAAGGTATTTCTAGAAGTAGAAGTACACAATTAAAAAAGAACTATCTGAATTT
>NW_019014679.1:1991369-2013922 GCF_000150535.2 Carica papaya | reverse complement strand
TGATAAATGGATGAATTTCCATCAAAGGCGAATTCTTGATGAATATGGTAACCCATGTATTAAAAGCAATATGCATACCCTATTAACAAGTTTTGATATCATCTCAAGCGTTACCAACACCTTACGTCCTTGGGTAAGCTGACTCCTGTATCAACAAATTACATCCATCAAACAACATTAAAAGTTGGTAGGGAGAGAGAGAATTCTTTAAGTAAATAGGCATTAACATATCCAGCCTTGTTCCAGATAAAATTTGAATGGACATGTTTCCAGATGTTGAAATATATTAGACATTTTCTTTAAGATATAAAAATTATGAGGTAAGTATTTTCAGGAAACCTTTTGAAGGTACCGGAAATCTTTGCATTAAAAATGTCACAGGCAGCCGATATGAAGCTGCTTTTTCTAATAGTTGAAATTTTATCAACGTGGCCTATTACCTGCAAAATTGAAAGGCAGTTTCAGATCTAAGAATTTTACAATAAGTCTTAAAATAAAAGAGTAACATAAACATAGACAAGCAAGCTCAAGCCCAGCCAGGCAACTAAAATTTGTACCCTTTTCTTTTCCTCTTTCCCACAAGGAAGTAAAGCCTTGAAAACTTGACGATATGGGTCATCACCGCAACCAGATAATGTTGTTCTAAGCATAGCAATAATGCCTTTGACTACCTACTAAAAAAAGGTGTTTGGTTAACATCCAAGCTAGAGCAGAAAAGTAAAATAGCACTCAGCGGTCACATTTTGGAGAAAAGAAGTGGAAACAGCATAAAATGAATACTAGATAAGCAACAAGAAGAACGGAAGTAGTATATAAAAGCTCCAAATTTTCTGATTTGTTCCCCAAGAACTAAATTCCTTTGTGCATTCATATGCACTTGCATGGAAATTTCCCCAGAGAACTATGCCTTGTTATCAAGCGAAAAATGAACACCTTAGCAGAATAAAAGTTGCATAACCAGTCAGAAAATATCCTAGAGCCCCACTAATTGAGGAGCACATGCTGATACTGAAAAGTGCAAGTCAATCTTCTATTGAAGCTATAATCTACAAGAGGAGAAGGGAAAATAGATGACACCTGATAGATTTGTTCAGGTTAGGCAGAGGGCACGTTTCAATTTCTTGTCAATTCCAATAATTAAGTTGGCCCCTAAGAATTAGCTGAATAACCTGTGCAAATTGGTTTTCTATAACCAAAAAGCTAACAATTTGAACTTGTAGTCAATAATGAAAAATAACAAGCAAAAAAGTGCAGAAGAAAGTAAAGGACAAAAAGGAATTTATGTAATTTGATAAATGCGGCTTACAACGTGGGACAGAATCCAAAGTCTGGAGATTATAATGTATTTTTCTCATTTCTAAATCCTAGGCCCAATTCACAAAAATTTCAAAGAATTGGTGTACAGACATACACTCACCTAGAGACTACTGAGGAAAAACCCTAATGAAACTAAAACTTGAGTGAATAATGAAACTAAAATTTGAGAAGAACTTTTTGTCAGACATTAGGATAGATATTGTGTTGTTTATCTATTTCCCATAAAAGTGTAAAATGCAATACAAGAATACACTACTAGATATTTGATTTTTTTCGATCAAGTCTGATTTCTTGGAATGCAAGGAAGCAATTGAAGGTGTTAGTTTCCTAGTGCATTTGGATTGATACCATATTAGCTTCCTAGTGTATACTGCTCTAGAGTTTTACTAGATAAATACACTCTAGAGTTTTGCTCAAACTTACTGTTGCCTACAAATAGCTCAGTCTTATACACGCAATGACATACAGAATGATTATTTAATAAATCTCGTAAGCTATCAAGTTTTTCATGGTGTTAGCTTGTGCTTGAGAAAAGTTAACCAGAAATAGAAATTTTTAATATGCATTTCGTACTTAAAAATATCCACTACAGATACAAAGATATTATATAATAAAATTATGTAGTTAACCTTTTTCCTGTAGAAGGCTACACCATGAACATTGAATGGTATGTTCCTTTCTCGGAAGGCTGTTTGGAACAATTTCCCTGATACCTGTTGTATAGGGTGAAGCTAGAACTTAACAGCACATATCTAAAGGTAATTAGTTCACATTAACAAAATAGAAGGCGAACCTGCCGCCGATATAGAATCGCAATATTGCTATAGGAGCATTGATCAGCTGAGCTACTACTTGCAATTTCCAAGATCTTGTCAACAACAAATGCACATTGTGCATCCTCGTTGTGGCATTCCTTGATGGTTATCTGAATTGTGGGTCAAACCATTAAGAATCCAATTTAAACTGCAATGAGGATAAAAATTTTAGGGAAGGGACTTGGGACAATATTATACCTTGGACCCTTGAGAATTTTCCGTTAGGAAATCTTTTGACTGACATCTCTTCTTATTATTTTGTATAATAGAAGATGCAGCCTCAACAATGCAACGTGTAGATCGATAGTTTTTAATAAGTCTGATCTGAATCATGGACATATATTAACCATCTGAAACATGATAGAACTAATATACTAATCAAATTAATCAAATTACTGATAGACACAACTAAGAACTGCCCAGACCTCTTTGTAGTTTGGAAAATCTTTACGAAATGAATCAAAGCCTGAAACATCCGCTCCATTGAAACTAAAAATGGACTGCATATTTGGAAATTTTGATTAGAGCAATTAAGGAAGGTCTTTGATTCATATAGACTGAGAGAACAAATGAGAAAAGAGATGAGGGAAATAAGACATTTTGACTTCTTGAAAATAAAGATCTAAAAGATGAAACTGAACCTGATCATCATCTCCAACAATAGTCACACGGCTATGAGATGAAAGAACTTGCAGGAGACTATATTGCATGGCACTAGTGTCCTGAAATTCATCTACTATGATGGCTTTCCAGGAATCTTGGCACTCCTTCAACACTGAAAATTGATGAAGCAAAAAACTATTATGCATGAGGAACATGTAAAGTGGCACGCATTGATGAAGCATGAAGCGGTGTGAACCTTCAGGAAAGTCATTGAGCAGCTTGACCGAACAACTGATCAAATCATGATAGTCCAAAGCATTACACGATTTCAATATATTGTTATAATTTCGAAGAATTGAAGCCTGATTCAGATCCAGAGCTCAGGTCACAAGACTTAAAGCTAATTACAAGATTTAAAATACCAAAAATGGCAGTTTATCAATCTACTTACTCCTATCTCATCACCCTTTCTGCCGAAATCTGAAGGACATTTTCCAAAAGCTTTTGCCTGCAAAGGAGGAAGAGATACGGTTCAGAAATAAAAAGCTATTATTAAAATGGAGAAATGAAATATATGGGACAAAGGATTTTGATAAAGCACTCAAACAATTACGTATAGCAACAAAACAAAATAATAAATAGGAATGGAGAAATAATTCGTGACTTTTGCCTAAACCCAATTATAAGTAACACAATAAATTGCATTTGGATTCAATGACTTAAGAAAGCGAACACAATTCACAAATTTTTTATTATAATACAATATCTAAGAATAACGAAGAGTCAGTCACCACCAATTTACACTAACCAGACCTAATAACAATAGCTCCAAGATGTCCAAGATATACCTTGCTAAAACTAGAGTGCCCAATCAACTAAAAGATCAAAGAATGAAATTTTTTGTCTTTGATTTTGGATAGACAAGTTTCTACTTTATAAAAAACCCTTATGTTTTTCTCTTTCCAAATTACTTAGAAAAAGATACACGAATTAGAGCGATAACATGTTCCTTTCAGTAGAAGCTTAGATACCTGATAATGCCATAATTTATTCCAAATGGACCAACTAACATCCTAGAAAAAAGAGAGCAATGTGCCAAAAATATCTAAGGTTAGTTTGGCTAAGCTTTAGTAGTGGGCTCATGCTTAACTTAATCTCGAGTCCAAAACACCATCTATTTTGGGAAAGGTAGTTTGTTTCTCCAAAAGGTAGGCTTACGCGTATTCAAGCTTGTCTTTCTAACATTCTTTCGTATCTTTATTCAAGATTCCTAGGGGTGTGGCTGGAAAAATTGAGAGGGTAATGAAGAAATTTGTTCCCAGGGATGCATCAAGAGATCACTTGATTGGATGGAGGGTGTATTTTTTGAGGAATGGGTATTAGGAACTTAGTATCTACAGACTTATCTTTACTGTCGAAATGGCTTTGATGTTGGAACCTTTTTCTTTGAGGCACAGAGCGTAAGAGTAATATGGGTTGCACCAAAATGGATAGGCACTAAAGTTATAAGCATATATTGGAGACGGAGCCATAGTATGTGGACTTTAGATTATTCTGATTTCTATACTTCTAGATCCTTTTTTATGTGTCTTACCCTAATTCTATCAACAATTTTTGGAAAGTGAATTCTAATATAAGGTTCAGGTGTTCGGAGTACTATTCTTAAGATACTTGACACCTATAATTTACTTCAAGCAAAATAGCCCAAGGGCACTCTATCCTCGATGTCTATGTGATGTCTTATTACAAGAGAAAGTCACAATCACCTGTTTTTGCATTGCAATGTAACTCAGAGTATATGTGCTAGAATATTTGATACTTTCGACACCTAAATGGGTTTCTCCCCCTTCTATAAAGTGTTGGATTTCTTTCTCCCTCCATGGTGTTGGTAAGAAGAACAAGAGTCAAATTCTCTAGAGCTAAATTATTTTTGTAGGTTATGAGTGTTCTGGTAGGAGTAAAATATAAACATTGTCTCAGAACATTCCTTATCTTCTCAATTTTTCTAGAATATAATGGAATTTATGGCATCTCTTTAGTTGTAGTGTAAATATATATTTTCTTTAGAGTAGTTTTATGCTAATACTAGTAATCTTTTTTATTTTTTTCATTCTTATAAGGATCACTTGTCCTCTATTTTTCTCTCCTCTTCTCTCCTATATGTAATCATACATATTTTTTCCTTCTTCTCTATTTTTCGTGAATACCTCTCTATCCCCTGTTATATTTCTACAATACTCCTCTCACATCATTCTATTTTCTTGTCTCTAAGACACTCCATTATAAACATTCCCATTTAGTGGGCTAGTGTATAAGTGAGGAAACGTTGGCAAAAGAAAAGGGAGCTAAATCGATTAGGTTTCCGGCCTTTATAGTGTGAGTTGCAGACAGCTTCTAGACATGATGTATTAGTTTCTAGTTTCCTATAGACGTGGTGGTGATTTCTTTCAACATGAGTAAATTACCTACCACCGAGAAGCAATTAAGTTTCTTCTTGTCTAAGTTCAAATACTGGAATGAGAAAAACTAAAGACAAAGGTTTTGAATTTCTTCAACTCTATAGATGGTTCTCTCTCAATGAACCCTCATACTTTATGTGAGAGATCAAAGGATTCCTTCTTAGTGAGCCCTCACCTTTAGCATTAAGAGATCAAAGGGTTCACAAGCCCATGAGTAGATCCCGATCAAGGGGCCAAACATTTTGCTACCAGAAGCGAGTATTGGATGAATCTCTTGTTTCCAATTCCTGGCAAACTGAGTCCTTTATGGAATTATATCAGGGTGATGTTGGTGAGTAGAGAGGGAGTAAACCAAATTGGAGAGGCAGCGTGACAGGGTTGCCATTGAGTTTGATCTTGCTCTTAAGTTCAAGGTACGTTCCTCGCTATTGAGGGAGGGAATGTTGTTGTAAACCACCCTCCACATCAACAAAATAAGGATAATCCACTGCAAATGTTCTTATTTAATTGGTGTATTACTGGTGTAAAGATGGACAGAAAACAAAAGGTAATGCAGAACAGGAAGATCCTAAAGTAGATGCATTTATATCATAAAGAACATTTATTGCAATGTTTATATATTATTAAGATATTTAGGTTAGTTAGGAACTAGTATTTATATGGAAGAAGCTTATTATTTTCTATTTAGTTAGGATGATATTATGTTATTTCTACTATAGATTATTCAAATTAAATAGCTTATTTTCTTATTTTATAGAATTCCTAAATAGAATTAAAAAATCCTATTTTAATTTTATTCTAGCGTCTATAAATAAGATATCAAAATTTAATTATTTAGTAGACTATACATAATTTTTATTCAAATATTGATATATTAATTTGATTATTGAGATCTGAGACCTCTAATTTTGGTTATTAATAAATTTTCTCTAAGTTTTGTCGTTAAGTTCTCTTTATCTTGTGTCATATGCTTTTTTCTAGTGACTATACGTTTAAGCAAGTAATCTAAGTAACACTCCCATAACATAACAATCTTACAAAAGCAACTCAGTCTTATGACCAGTTAACAGAGAAAGGAAAACTGAAAGTTAACAAAAATAATGATTCTTTCTACTAGTCTTCGGCACAAACCTGATTCACAAACTTTTGCCACTTTCTTGACTTATCCTTGAAATATTCTGGATGCCTTGTACCATTAGAGCCACCACCCGGTTCCCAAGTTTCACAGTTCTCTCCATTGTTTTCATTCTCTAATAACCTCACTGCCTCTATGATTGCTCTTCTCTGTTGTCCATGTCCATATATTAAGAACTCCGTTGTGCGGTCCAACCTATAACATAGGGAAATAGCGAGTGAGAACTAACTAAAATAAACAAAACCAATGTTCGCACAAAGTGGACAACTAAACACAATATTTTTTTCTGGCATACAAAACACAAGCTGACATAACATGGCGAACAAATCAAGTTGGTGATGTTTGAATATTGCCATGAAGCTAGTAAGTAAGCAGTTTCAGTAAATCAAGCAGTAGTAAGTCTAGGTTCATGATTTTGACTACTGTTAAAGCATATCATAGTTATCAAAGAGCTAAAAATATTTAAATTTGCTATTTTCTTTGCAACAGGAAAGAAACAAAACAACAAATTGAGACAATAGCATCTGTAACTCGAGGAAAACCATACGAGGCCAAGATACACATACTTTTCTGCATGTAAACGACACAGTTGTAAAGAAAATGAATGGAATGTGCTGATTGTAAGTTCTTTAGCTGTTGCTTTCCCAGCTACTGCTCCGACACGATCTCTCATCTCAGAGGCTGCAGCTGTGGTGAAAGTCATTGCAAGTATGTTTGATGGATGAATGCCCTGACATATTAGAGAATAGGAAGTAAGATAAGATAAAGAAATTTAGAGAAATTTGGAACCACCATTAGAAAAGGATATATTAAAATAGAAGAAGCAACATGCTTTTTGAATTCCATAAGACACTAGATATGTGTGAAACCCAAAGACCATAAATAGCATCAATAAGAGAATGTTTCAACTAAAGCTCATTGGAGAAAATTTTGAAACAATGCACACCCAATGGATAAAATATCGTTATATTCTTAAAAAGCATGAAATTGATAAATACCTCATTGAGCAGCATAAAAACACGCCCAACCATTGTGGAAGTCTAGAATCAAATGACAAGAGTCATTTTCCGCATTAGAAAGAGAGAATCAGTTCATGGTACAAACAAAAATCCAAAAACAAGCATTCATATCTATGTGTAAACTAATGAAAAAACCAAGACCTTTCCACTTCCTGGACCAGCAACAATCATTAAAGGAACTGAAATATCACTACAAGCTGCTTCACGTTGCTTATCATTCAAAGATTGCAAGTATTTCTGGTACTCATCAGGCATGCTCCCAACCTCCACAGTGATAGATGTTCTTCTGTCCTCTTCTCTGGATCCCAGAACATCACCATGGTTCAATTCACTTTTGGTTGCAACACTCTCGTCATTAACAATGGAGTCTGAACTGGTCTTACAATCACTGTCGTTGTTGTCATTGTAGTCAGTCTCCACATGCAAGCTAATACTTGTATCTCGACTTTCTCCTTTTGTCGCAGATTTTTGCTCATATACCGCATCAATTTCTTCCAAAAGAGATTCATCAAAATCATCATCTAGAAGGCTAGGTGTTGAAAAAGAATCACTTAAAATTGAGCAATCAGGTTTTTTCATGGGAGTTACAAAAGGATTTGAAAGACCATCGCTCTCTACAAACACACTAATTGTCCTTGAGTTTGAAATCTGAATTTCTGATTCACTCTTATGGAAGTCTCCGCTACACGTAATGCTGCTATGTTTTCCAACGGTTGATTTAAATACAATCCCATGAGATGAAGATGGCGAATTCGCAGGTATCTCCGCAAGGGGAGACCTTCTAATGGCAGAAACCTGAGCTGGGGATTTGATTCCAGTAACGTCCCTAGTCCTGGAACCAGAAAGACTCGGGGTAAGCGCATAATATCCCAAACAATAAGGCCCTAATTCCGAATTTAACAAACAGGAAAAACATGGACCGTTGCACCAACATCTTAAATTACGAATTGTTCTACTATCCGTGCAAAGGAAGTAACAAATAAGAAAATTCATGATAGTCTTTTTGAATCTAAGATATAATGAGGAAAACAAACGAGTAAGTAAGAAGGCAGGGTCTTCAAATTTACCAAACGCACCAAGAAGCAGCAACGAATTTAGAAATGAAAGAAAAAAAATAAAATATTAGAGCTATGAGGTCCTCACTTGTGAGGAAGACAATCGAGAGCAGAGGAGTGGTTATCGCGAAGTCGTTTACGATCGAAAAATGGCTTTGAAGCTCTGAAATTCTGAGAAATTAGACCTGGCATGTCTTCCTCCATGGTCCCTTCGATAGAATTACAATTCATGAGGTTAAAATTTTCATTTGACATTTCCGTTTTGCCTTCCTCTTGATAGAGAAAGACAGATAGGTTAGTAATGGAGATTAGCAAAGCTGAGCTCCAAAGGAAACCCTAGAAACCAGGAGCGGAGGAACTACTGAGTAGCTGTTCGCGCTAAAGTTGTAAAATTCAAATTATGGGCTGGTGTTGTAATTTAAACTATGGATATCGTCGAAAGCCCAATGGCCTCAGCGTAGGAAAAATGACCGAAGGCCCATTGTTTAATAAGATACTATTTCCATAATATAATTTTTTCCAAAAATTCGTATATTTTATTAATTATGTGATAAATAAAAATTAATTATAATATCATCTTTTAATGAAATACACATGAGAATATACCATAATTTTTAATAAATTAAACTCACGTTATTAAAAATATGGAGTTAACTTCCTTACTAATTAATTAATTTTTATTTGATTATGAGTACAGTAAATCTATTTAGACACGATAACACTCTATCTAAATATACCAAAACCTCCATTTCATTTAAACATGAAAGAAGTAATTTCCTTGCACTTGTTTAGTAGTTTAGAAACAAATCTTTTGGTATGATCATGATTATAAAATCAATAGGCACATTAATATTTTATTAATTTACTTTTTTTCTGAATTTATTATTTTATGATATGATTTTCAAACTAGATAATTAGGCTTATTAAGGATATATTAATTATTTTATAAATTTGATATCCTTATATACATACACTAATGAAACTCTCAATATAACTCCTCCAATAACTTGCTATTACATCTAAAATAATAAATTAACACAAGTTTAGATGAGATTTGTCATAAATTCAATAATTTATCGGTTAAAATATAGAAAATAATTTATTCCAAAATAAAAATATAGTACTTAAAAGGCAATAAGCCTAAACCGGTAGTAGTAATAAAACGCACAAGGTAATAAGGATAAATAATAATCATTTATGCAATAAAAACTAATAGATAGGAGCACTACACTATTTTGTGGGAATATGATCATAATAATTTATATATATGAGTCAAACATAATAGAAAACAAAGTTAACACCATTAAATTTATAGGCAAATAATGAATAATGAACATGATCATGACCCGTAATGAGAAAAATGAGTTGCAATTAAAATTTAAAAACTAATAAAAAATTATTTATAGAAAAATAACTGGAGTAAGTTTTGTTATTAAATTATGTTCTTTTGTTATGAGTCATTATCTTTATTTTTTTTAATGATTAACATCACGACCACAATAATTATTTTATAAAAATAAAATATAGTAAATAACATAAAAAAAATTATCGTCATAATTATTATTGTAATTAGTAGAATAATTATTTCGGTACTATCTAATATTCATTTCTCAATCATAATTTATTTTGTGATACATATAATTTTAAGATAAATCTGATACATATAAATTTAATGTGATGTCTTTATTGGTAGAAAATATTAAATAAAATTAAATATTATGTATCAACATAACTATAAATATATTATATTTGTTGAAGTGAAAAAGATATTATTTATATTCCTATTGACTTTGTTCGATGCATAAATAATTATCTATAGATTGAAGATTGCGAATTAGAGAGAGAATGTTGTGTGTGTGTATATAATATATATATATATATATATAAGGATTGACACGAGTGCTTAACATTTTTTACATATATATTTTTATATATAGTTTTGTTTGAAATTGACTTGCTTGTCGAGGATGTTGCTTCATTAAGGCATTTTTTTTTTTAATTTTCATTCATAAATAAAAATTATAATTTGTTTGCTCATACTTTATAAAGAGGTTTTATTTGCTCGTGATAGACAATTTGTTTCTAATGATATTATTTCAATTTATTCTAAAAAAATTTATTATCTTAAAAAAAAAAAAAAAAAAAAGGAAAACGAGTAATACGGGCGACCTGTTTGATAAAGGGTTCGACCAGAGAAGAGAACCCAGACAATAGCCAATACGCTGAGTCTCAGAGGTCGGCGAGGGGAGGGAGCGGGGTTAAATGGAAGCATTGATTGCCTCGTACGGAGACACGTCGTCGGATTCGGACTCCGAGAACTCTGCAACACCCACCACCGATAATGTCCAGAATTCAGATTCCAAAGATGACGCAGTATCATTGCCATTGCCACCACCTCCTCTCTCTCTTCTATGTCCTCCCAGTTCTCTCTGTACTTGCTATAACCATATTCTTTATACTCGATTCTGTCTCTATCTTCTTTTTCTTTTATTCGTTTAGTTAAAATAGTTTAGTTTTAAACGACTCTTAGTTTGTTTACATATGCGATGACCTAGAAAATCATTGATGTGTTTGATGACGAAGGGACAACTGATTCCTTGGAAATTGAGCCGGCGAGTCGTGTTCGGAGCTTTCCCCATGTTGAAGGCAACTATGCTTTGCACATCTATATCCCTGGTACTTTCTTATGCTCTTTTGTTTTCAATTATTGTTTCTGTTCCTGTATTTTGTCAGTTTAATTTTACTAGTTAAATTTGGAGCTTCCTGTATTTGTGAAGGTGTAGTCCAAGATAACTGATTTCAGGTGATATTATAAAGGGAAGAGAGCTCAATGAATAGTGGTGGATTAGTTTATTTGTGAGCCAGAAATGAGCCTGGGTTTTTTGAGGTTATGTGAAGTGAACATGGAAAAGGCTAGAGGATTCCTTTCTAATGTCAGGATATGTTGTGCTGGAGGGTCCTCATTGTTAAGTTCCTAGTAAGTATATTGCTATAACAAAGTGGTCTGATAGGAGATACTGCCGGCTGAAATCTGACCATAATCTCAAGTTCTCATTGATGGCGGATTTCATTTTCTGGATGTGCCTTGAGTAAGATAAATAATCTATAAGGTGCAGTTGAACAGTACCGTTACTTGTGGCTGCAGTATTATGATGTGGCTCAAGCACTAGATTAGTGGGAACAGTGGCTTCTAATTCATTAACAAGGAAATTAGATTACAAGAAAGGAATTGAATTGAGTTTATGTATCTGAGGATATATTTCATAGTTTGTTTCATTGGGCTTATTGCTATGTTGGATTATCTGCTTTCAGTTTATATACCATCTTCATCAAAGAAGGAGATAGGCCAGTTTCTGAAGAAGGTGGCAGCATCTATGCCAGGTCTTCATGTTGTTGATGTTGATGTCCCACTTAATAATCTCTGCAAAGATGATCATAAGCTTCAACAAGCTGCATTGGGAAAGGAATTCCACATAAGCTTGGGAAGAACTGTACCAATTAGAGTTCACCAGATTGACTCTGTGGTAGCCATGCTTCGCCAGAAACTTCAATCTCAAAAGAGGTCAAGAGTGTTACATTCTTTTATTATATGATTTAGTTAGATTTTTAACTTTTAACATTTTGATTTTCACCTGTTTAATTTCTTCTGATGCATTTATTTTTTTGAAAGAGCAGGTACTGGATTGATTTTAATAAGTGGGAAGTTTTTGTCAATGATGAACAGACTCGCTCCTTTCTTTCGATAGAAGTAGTTACAGGAGGGCTACCTGAGGTATGCTTTACAATAACTTTTTTTTCTAATCTGGAGTGTTCTGAGTGTTATTTGATACTCTCTAATTGCATAAATTGTTTGCTTCTGGTTTATACTCTTTCTTCCTTTATCTATGTCTTCTTCAAGGATCTTACGTGAGTTTGTGAATGTTAGCTCAAGCATTTTGGATATCATGACTAAGAACAGGCAGCTTTGTGTGTAAGTTATTAAAGTTACTGGAAATTGTGCGCTAGTAATTTTTTGTTTCTGGACTTATACTATGGAATATAGCACCTTTTTTCTCCATCTTTGAAAAAAGGTACCTCGTTTCTCCAGGCGGCTCTTCCATGGTTCTTTGTTAATGTTATTTATGCTTCTTACCACTAGAAAGGTTTAATATACAAATGCGGAAAAAATAAAACATCCAAACTCGACCAAATACATATAACTTTGATGATTGGTTATTTTGTCTTTAAGGTCTTATCTTTTAAGAGTATTTTTGGCTTATGATGTTCTTGTATTCCTAGTGTGACACCGTTGTCCTTGAGTAGCATGACCATTTTATATATCAGTAGAATTTTTCTTGCCATTTCACTTCTAGAACTTCCTTTATAAGATTTGCTTGGTTTCAATTAATTTCAGATAACCAAGCAGATTGAAGCAGTAAATGAAGTTTACAAGCTTCACAATCTTCCTGAATTTTACAAGGTTAGGTTTTTATATCTAGTGATTTTTTTATTTGGTTTTGAAAATTGAATTGCAAATATATGAAGCAGTTAGTTAATATTTTAGGTGTCACAGGATCCACGCCCTCACATATCTTTGGCTTGGGCATCGGGGGACATTACCCTAAAGAGAGTCATTGCAGAAGAAATAAAGAGATCGAATGTTGGATGTTTAATACAGAATCGGATTTTTACTAGTAAATTCTGTGGTATTGATTGTAAAATTGGGAACAAAACATATAAAATATGTAAATTTTCAGATGATTGATAAAACCATTGAATTATATTATTTACTTTTTATTGGAATCTAATTTAGCATTGCACTAATCTAGAAAATTTTAATATAAATTTGTGGCTCTGATTCTAGAGGCATTATCTAGTTCGCAAATGAGCTTATGTTGTTGTGCCAACATTTTTAGTTCTGTAAAAGATGAAGGGGAGAGGAACCATATTGAAAAGGTAAAAATTTGCACCAGCAGATTTAAAAGCACTTATTACTAGATTAGTTATAACATAGGATATGGATCTTAATTCAGAACAAGTGTTCGAGTTTCCTGGATTCTTGTAAACCTCGGTGCAAGTTGATTTAGATAGCAAACAAAGCACTCGGTCAGGTAAGAAGTGCCATAGGTGAACGGTGTGTTGTTTCATGTCCTCAGCAACATAACCAGATAGTAGGAGAGCATGCGATAGTTGCTTGATAAGTAATTTCTTTTGTGTGGAATTCAAGCTTTAGTATAAAGGTTTGTATATATGTGAACAAAAAGCTGAAGAAGAAGAAGAAGAAGTAGAATGTTCACGGCCTAACCTAACCGTGTCCAATGTGAGTAGAAGTTTTGTATCAGTTTGACATCCTGTAAAGCAATTTACTCGATAAGTTCCTCTAAAAGTGACTTCTTTCCATCAGAGTATGTGCTTAAAAGCAATCTGTTGCCTGTAATCATAGAGACAGCTGCATTCCTGAGTTCCTTGGTAGTATTCAGAATTTATAGAGTAAAAAAAACACAGGGAATCCAATTTGCGATTCTACTTTCTCCCTGTCCGTAATCCCATGGGATCACTTTCCGAATCATATCAGTTACAACTTTTACTACTCCAGCAAGTTTCATGGTCAGCTGTCTAAGCCATTTGGTTAGAAGCAGGGTAGTTGTTGAAAAGATATAGGTGAATATAATGATGTAGTGCTTTACACTTTCAGGTGCAATGACCAACATCGCAGTGTTGTATGTGAAAAACATAGCAGCCATGCAGACTTGAAGCTCAAACTGCAAAGGGAAATTTTTGGTGAGGATATTGATCATGAAAAGAGATACCGAAAACCCAATTGAGTTGAAGAGAACAAAGAGGATAAATGTAACCCCATTGGTTGTGCCCATAATAGACCACCCTGCAAAGTGTTCTCTGTCAACGCTGGTGCTACTGTTTCTTCCACTAACATTGTTATCTTGCCAAACGCCTCCTGGAGGACTAAGTCCTGCTTGGAAAGTTGCAGTTGCTACCAAAATGGCTATAACCAACAGTGTACTACGGGCTTCGCTTGGGAGTCTCTACCTTTTTTGAACTTGAAGTACTCAAGTATCCCATTTGATCTGGATTGACACCTCTGGGCTGTTGCATGCATGTTTGCAGCAGAATCACCAGATTTGGAGGAAGGATTGGCAGAGACGGCAATGTCTTTTGCCCTTAGAGCTCCAGCCCCTTGGAGGATCTCCTCAAGTTCCCTGTCACCGGCTTCACTTGGGAAAATCGTTAGTAAATCCAGGGCAGTGAGATGAGTCTTGTTAATGGCATTCACTTCCAAGACTTGAGACTTAGTGGTTCCTTCTCCAATCAACAATTCATTATCTGCAAGAATCAAAATTTCCCTTCAGCTTTTCTTTAACCACTTCAAAGTGAAAGAAATCGAACAAGATTCAATTTTCATTTGAGGTCAAACCAGTCTCTAATGCCAATGGTTTCTCACACGCATTTATGGTCAAACAAATCAAAATGCTTTATTTGAAATCTTTCACTACCAGATGCAAACATAAGAAAGCAAACCTACAGACTAGCAGAGTTGATAACTTTACCTGCCATTGTTTTTTCCAGGTAGCAAGGTGCAGATGTGTATTGCCATAGTCATCTAATCATGTTCAAGACATGTTCCTTGTCCACCTCTCTTGTCAAATCCACTAACACCCTTGTGACCTCAAACTGATTATTCTTAACAGCAAGATGCAAAGCATTCTCTCTTTGAACACTCAAATCTTCTAGACAATCAGCATCACACAAAACAGTTTCACTAATCACATCAACCTTTCCTTTAATAGCTGCATGGTGAAGAGGTGTTTTCTTGTCTCTGCCCTCCACCCTGAAAAGTTTCTTATCATCAACTTTCATAAGCTCCTTTACAATTTCAACATGCCCATTTGCAGCAGCCAAGTGCATAGGGCTAAATCCATCTTGATTAACTTCTTGGGAAAATTCAGGTTTTAAACTTAATAATCTCCTTAACAAAGTCAACGTGTCCGGTTGATGAGGCAATATGCAGTGGATTGTAAGTAGAGAACAGGGAAGTGTTGTGGAGGATTAGAGGATTCTCTGTTAACAATTGGTGAAAGTAGCTGATGTTTCCAGTTTGAGCGGCCTCATACAATCTCAGGTCCATGTTGTGCAATCCAAATCCAAATCTGTCTTTCTGTTGAGACTTTTCTGGGTAGGTAGTAGATGGTGTGCACATAAACTGCAATCTATTAATCACGCAAGTTTAATTAAAAAAATAAAGAAATAATCAGGGAGCATGAATCATCTGGACTTTAATACCAGCTAATCTATTTGGTTTGTGAAATTTTCAAAGAAATTATTTTGTACAAACTAGTATATACTGATTTTGTTATCACATTTTTTATTAATAATTTGATAAAAATCTCATCATAGAAATTATATTAGTGTGAACCGACTATTCAAAATAATTTCTCAGTTTCTTTGTCTGAACACTCAGCAGGGGAATTGTTTTGTTTGACTGAGTACAGATTAATAGTTGGATAAAAATTTTAACGTACAATTTGCTTGTCAGTTTAGCTTTTGGTTGAACTGTTAATAGAAATACACAAATGTGTAATTATCATAAAAGTTACTTCTGTTTTAGTTTTGGTATGAACATTAAGCTCAGATAAACTTATACTAATCCAAAGCGTTGACTCTCTGTTGTTTTAAAACTGATAATTTGAGTTCATCATATGAGCTGTATGGTTGATTGGCAGCCATGTATCTCTAAGCAGAATTTATAAACTATAAAAGAGCTAACGAACATTTGCATAATTTATTTCTGTGATAATTAGTATATAAGCTCGAGAAGAGGTCAATGCAGATGTGCTCCAATTATTCAAAACTCTTGAGAATGAAATGCTTCCAGAGCATTCAATAAAAATTGTCAACCCTCTCAAAGATCTTGACCCACCAATCTGATAGTATGTGATTTCAGGTTATATTTGGACAAATTCAGAAATGTTATAAAAATTACAAATTCACACTTAATTTCTCTATCAGAAAAGACATGTTTTAGGCCAACACGTTGACTTAAACACTAAACGCCCCGTTGGGCGACAATTGCAATTAAGCTCCCTTATCTTTCAAGAACTCAGAAGGATCAACAGATATTACATCATGTAGGCCTTAAACATTTAGCAAAATTCACCTGCCTGAAAATAAACATACATATAAATCAATTTGGAAAGTGCTTAAAGCCCTGGTATTGATTCCAGGTTATGTCTCTCAGAGGTTGAAGCTTCAGTCTCTTGGCTCTCCTGCAATTCTGGCTTCTTAATGGCATGAAGACTTTGCAAATATGTGTATGAAGTATTCCGGTTTAATGAAGGAGCTGGATTACTTATTCTACTGGCAAGGACTAGACGGATAAGACCCCTGAGGAATGGAGTCTGTTGATAGATGAGTTGATTAAATCCCTTAAAATAGATAGAAGAAAACAGAGTGGAAAGAAATACAGAAAAGATAAGGGAGTTTTCTGCTAGGAAAGTGTTCAAAATGCCTTCACTTTTCCATTAGTTTGACGAATATACAAAACTGAGAAAAGAGCTTACAGCTTTAAGTCATCAACTAATTCTCCTGACTCTGACTCTGATACATAATAGGATTAAATCTGAAAAGTATGACGTCGAATACAAATTATGAAGTTCTATTCCTATTTGATACCTTATTAATTAAAGCTGTCAATGCTAAAAGAAAACAGTAGATATAGGATTGAATTGACAAAAAATTAGTTACTTATTCTACGGAAAACTCAAGATTCAACATTTCTGCTTGAATTTTCCATTGAACAAACTAAATTTAACTCTCAAATCTTCAAATTTGCACTTAGATAGAGTTTTGTCATTATATCAGCAACTTGATCATTTGAATTGTGGGCACCAATTAAACTTCACCCTCCTTTTAAGCATCATGAAAAAAATGATATTTCACTTTAATATCTTTTGTCCTTCCATGTTGAACTGTGTTATTAAAAATTGTAATGACAGATTTATTATCCATATAAATAATAATAGGATCCACCTGCACTGTATTAAGTTTATTCAAAATTTTTTTAAGCTATATAGCTTGGTTTACTGCTGTTGCCACTGCTATATATTCAGTCTCAACAGTGGACTAAGTTACTACCTCTTTCTTGGCATTCCAAGTAAAAACACTAGAACCAAATGAGAAAATTAATTCTAATGTGCTCTTGCAATCATCTGAATTTCCTGCCTAGTTACTATCCTTACAAGGCACCACTTTTATCTCTTAAATATCAAGTGCCGTAACTAGAAGTTCCCATTAAATACCTCAACACCCTTCTTACTGTCCCAAGGTGCTTTTCACTAGGTAAATTCATAAATACTGATAAATAATTAATTGAAAACATCAAATTTGGCCTAGTAGTAGTCAAGTAAACGAGGTTTCTGTCAGGATATTAAAGATAAAAAAATGAGAAAAATTATTAAAAAAAGTAAATTTATTTTTTAAAAGTATCAATTAGAGTTAGAGTTATACTTAATGTTTTGAACTTATTTTATAGCAGCCACTGCTGCATTGATTTCGGCTACGATAGTAATTGCTTTAATTGCTTATAACTTATAAAAGGCTCAATCCTTATATTATAATCAATTAAGGAAAAGAATAGAATAAAATTGTTCTTCAGATTTTCCTCTCTGTTTCTCTTCTATTTCTCTCTTCTCTCTCTCTTTCTTTTTCAAGATTAGACAGTAATTCAAAGACTTCTGACAAGGTGGTATCGGAACCGGAGAATCCGGAAGCGATCACTGTGAAGGAGATCGACCTGGAACTCATTGCTTTCATGGAAGAATCGCGGCGACAGTTCAGCATGATCCTGGATTTGCTCCGTGGTAAATCTGACGACTGGACCGAAGAAAGCTTGGCACACTTGGAGGAGGCATTTTTGGACGATGCGAGACTCAAGGCTTAAGGGACCGCACCTAATGAACAGCCGACCCCTCTTCCGCGTGATGAAGAAGAAGAAAAGAATTGGGGTTCAAATAAAAAAATAAACTCTAAAACCGGTTCAGTTATTGAACCAAGCCAAACAACACAGACCGAACTAAGTTTGCTAATTTATTCGATTCGAACTAGTCCAGCCAACATTTTGAACTAAATTGGTTCACTTGCTCCCCTTCTTTTTCTTTCTCAAGCAGTAGTGGCCGAGAATGAGCACCCTAGAGGTCTCTCCATTGTATGTCTCAGCCAACCAGCCAAAAAGAGCTGTCACCTGGAAGCTCTGCTCAAGTTCTGCGTTAATCCGCGCGAGGTCAAGATGGGAACTTGCAGGTCTCTTGTTCTCCAGATGGGTTCTGATCTGGAAAAGGAGAAACGGAAGAAGGAGAAGCGAAAGAAAAAGAGGTGGAAGAAGAAGGTGTTACTGCAGCAGCATGATTACATCGCCCGAAAACGACTGTGTTGGTGGTATGGAGGGTGCCGGCAATCAATGAAATTCAAATTTTTACAGGGTGGAAGTAGTAGAAAGCTGCTTTAAAAAATATATATATCTACATCTATATATAATAATAATAATAAAAAAAAATTGATTTATTGGACAATAGAAAAATGCTTCAGAAAAAAAAGATATATACATATATTAAATAATTAACATATATATAACTACTTTTGTATATATGTATATATGAAAAAGGAAAAAAAAACCTGTACATATATCTATATAGTAATAATAATAATAATAATACTAATAATAATAATAAACTATATTTTAATGTTAGGAACAAGTTGAGGATATCATCATTACATTAAGAGTAAAAAAAAAAAAAATAATAAAAGGGATAAATTAATCTTTTACAAGAATCAATTAGGGTTAGAGTTAAAGTTAATATTTTGAATTTACTTCATACCAGCTAGCCACTACTTCATTGATTTATATTATGATATGCTTTAATTACTTATAATCTATAAAATGCTCAATGTTTATATTATAATCAATAAAAAAAATAAAATTTTTCCTCATATTTTCCTTTTTGTTTCTCTTTTATTTCTCTCTTCTTTCTTTCTTAAGATTAGACAGTTATGTCAAACACTTCTAACAATCTGCTTCCTCCCTCGAACGACAACCACCTTCTTGCTGCTCTCCCGAACAATGCACATAACATAAAAGTATTTCAACCCTTATTTAAATCCGCACTGAACCGAACTGGACCTATGGAGGAAGTGGATCGAATCGGTTCGATCTAACCTGGTATGGACCAACTCAACTTGACTTGAACTTATTTGAACCGCGCCAATTTAAATCGATTTGATTGAACTGAACTAGCTTATTTGCAGCCCAATAGACCATATGCATCACATCGAGCCTGGTAAATAAGTCAATTCAGTAACTATTTGGACTAACCCGAACCGACCCGATTTGAGGGGGCTTGGTGCGATACATAGCGTCCATCGAGCTATAAATAAGATAATTCAATTTAAATCGGGTCACTTCGATTTGGCTTGGTTCAAAACAATTCAGGTTGGGTCGAGCTAGTCTAGACTAGATTAGGTCGAAACGATTCAATCTACTTTCTCCATAGGTCCAATTCGGTTTAGTGCGGGTTTAAATAAGGATTGAAATACTTCTATGTTATGTGTGCTGTTCGGGGGAGCAATAAGAAGGTGGCTGCCGCTCGTAAGAGGAAGCAGATTGTCAAAAGCTTTTGACATAACTGTCTGATCTTGAAAAAAAAAGAAAGAGAGAAGAGAGAAGAAAAGAGAGATAGAAGAAAAACAGAGAGAGAAATCTTATATAATTATTCTTATTATTTTCCTTTCTAATTTCAAGCACAAAGATTAAATCTTTTATAGAATATTAAATAATGAAAGCACCCCAATCACTACCCGAAATTAGTGGTCATTTATGATACAGCGATGACTGCTATGAAAATACATTCAAACCATTGCTCTCTCTCTAATCCTAATTGATGCATGCAAAGGACTGATTTACCCTTTGTATAAATTTCTCTTTTTTATCCTTAATGTCATGACAATACCCTTCCCTTCAGTATCAACCTTATCTTCAAGATTAAAATATAGTTTATTTTATTATTATTATATTAAATATATAGATGTATATTTTTTTAAAACAGGTTTTTCTTTTTCTTAAATATATATTATTATATATACTTTAAAGTTGTTTATATATTTATATATATGTTAATTGTTATATATGTATATTTATTTATTTAAAGCTGTTTTCTACTGCTTCTGCTCCAGAAAATTAGTTTTTTTAATTATTATATATGTGTATATTTTAAAGCGGCTTGCTACTGCTTCCATCCTATGAAATCAAAATTTCACAAATTAGCCCCTCTACACCACCAACGCAGCCGCTGTCGTCCGTTCTAATCATGTCGCTGCACTGACGTCTTCTTCTTCCGCTTCTCTTTCTTTTGCTTCTGCTTCTTCTGCTTTTCCTTTTCTAGATCAGAACCCATCTGGAGAATGAGAGACTTGCAGGTTCCCGTCTTGACTTCGTGCGGATTAAGGCGGAACCCGAGCAGAGCTTCCAGGAAGTAGCTCTTTCCGGCTGGTTGACCGAGGCGAACAATAGAGAGACCTCTAGGGTTTTCATTCTTGGTCGCTATTGTTTGAGAAAGAAAGAAGAGTGGAGTAAGAAAATCAATTCGGTTCAAAATGTTGGCTGGACTGACTTGAGTCAGATACGTTAGGGATCCCGGTTTGATCTGTTGTTGGGACTGATTCAATAACTGAACCGATTTTAGAATTTATTTTTTATCTGAACCCCAACTCTTTTTTTTTTCTTTATCATGAGGAAGAGGGGTTGGTTGATGTCAGCTGCGGCCCCTTGAACCGCCGACCTTGCATCTTTCGGGGTATAGCTGCCTTTCGGTTGAGGCAGAATGCCTCCAACTTCGTGAATCTCGGCCTCCAGGTGTGCCAAGCTTTCTTCTATCCAGTTAGCGGATCTACCATGGAACAGAGCTACGATCAAGCTGAATTGCCGACGCGTTTCATCCATGAATGCAGAGAGTTTCATGTTGACCTCTTTCGCGGTGATCGTCTTATGATTTTTTGGCTTTGATACCACATTGTTAGAAGCCTTTGATATGACTATCTGACTTTGAGAAAGAAACAAAGAGAGAAGAGAGAAATTAGAAGAAAAACTGAGAGGGAAATCTGATAGAATTATTTTTATTATTTTCCTTCCTAATTGCAAGTATAAGGATTAAATATTTTATAAACTATTAAGCAATAAAAGCACCCCAATCACCTGTAGAAATCAGTAACCATTTATGATGCAACGGTGACTGTTATGGAAATACATTCAAAACATTACCCAAACCCTAATCCTAATTGATACATGCAAAGGACTAATTCACATTCACGCTGCTTGTGTCTATTGGCTTCAATCGGTCTCCTGAGGATGTATCACGAAACCAGTCCATAATGGAGTCAAGTTGTTATCAGATTTCACACCTTATTTTGTTTACTTCTTCCATGAAAGAAATAAGCTTTTAATCTACCTTTTTTTTACTGAAAGTTCAGTGTTCTCAAGTTTTTTGTCTCCTGCCGTTGTTATATTCCCTTTCGACCAAGTGCATGTTGTGACTCCAATGAAGGACTCCGCCAGCTCCTGCTCTGATACCACCTTGTCAGCACCCTTAGTCATGGTAGCTGAACTGAGAGAGAAGAAGAAGAAGAAGGAGAAGAGAGAGTCGAGAGGAGAATGATAGGAAATTTTATTATTTTGATATGTTGATAATTACAAGAATTGAAAGAAGGCCTTTTATAGGCCTAAAAACCATAAAGGAAAATGTTCTTAGTGGCCTGAATCGCGCAATCATTATGAGTGCATGATGGCCACAAAATGTCAATGTCCTTGTTCGGAAGGTATAGCGGCGAGGATCTCGACCTCTCCTCTGTTAGGGTTCGATTAGGTCAATCTTAATTCTAATTTTATATAAAAAGACTAATTTATCATTCTTTTTGTTTTGTTTTTTTGTTATTTTTCCTTTTTAACCCTTGATATCCTGACACAAACAACTCTTCCTCTTCATTTCTCCATTTAGGGAATCCAACAGAAGCATCTCTCTGAACATCAGCTCTCGCACCCCCCAGCTTCTATGGTGACATGCGATTGAAGGAATATTCATGCACATTTTAAGAATATCATGCACTATTTT
>NW_019014679.1:1971172-1987260 GCF_000150535.2 Carica papaya | reverse complement strand
TACTCACCTATCAAAAAACTCTAACTTCACCAACCACTTAGAAGAAGTCGTTGCTCACTGACACCTAACCAGAGAAGTTTCTGATGAGCGTGAGCCACATGCGCTGCCGGTAGTGGAAGCGTGTGATCCCCACACATCGTCAAGGATCACCTCATTTCGGTCGGGATCATGTCGCACGATTGTCGTGCACCAAGATTTGGCTCTTTTTTGGCATTTCGCATGCGATCCAACGCAAATTGTGCGTTTAGACTCTAGCTTTCAAGTGGCTACATGCATTCGGCTGATTTGCTGTCCCACGCCTTCCACCGTATCATCTTGTCTGTTCTGTGCCTTGAGGCGACTCGTCTTGACTTCTTGCACGCCACCCTGCTTCGGCCACGCACTGAACTGTGCTGTATTGTCAAACATACGTCTTTCACGTGCCATTCCAGCCTTCCACACATGGGGACATCCGATCTCACCATTCTGCGCGCTGAGCTGACCCTATCTGGTCATTCTGTGCGCTGAGTTGACCCAATTTGGTCATTTCGTGCCTGAGCCAAGCTGTCTGTGTTCGAGTCGCTGTCGAGCCGAGTCGATCTGATCTGAGCCGAGCCATATTTGATTTTGGATTTTTTTGGTCTTTTTTTACTCATTTGGTGCAGATTTTCATTTACGGGTATCTTATTTATTGTTAATGAAATATAGAGGAATGTAGGGTTACATTACTAGTGAGGTAAAGAAAGTAAATGTTGGTATTTAGAATATAGTAGATGAGACTTTGAGAACTCTTTGATAATGTCATGACTCATTGCTTATATGTAACTCCACATCGTCAAAATATATCTGTTGCTTACCATTGTTGAAAAGATATGAAATGCAACATTCCTTGTATATTCACAATGGGTAATGACGCTCAGATTTATAAACTGCGGAATAAAGTTCATGATACAAAGTAAGAAAAGATTATTATTTCTTAATATTTTTTTGAATTGAATGGATTATGGAAGGAGTTAGATTATTATGAAGATTTTCAAACAGATTGTCCTATAAATGCAATCAAATTTTATAAATTAATAAAAAGAGAACGGATTTATAATTTCTTATATGTCTGAAAATCGAATATGAATAGATATGAGTCTAGGTACTTAGTAAAAATTATTTTTTCTCATTAAAAGAAACTTATGCTTATGTCCAGTAAAAAGAAAGTAGAAAAAATATTATACTTCACATTGCACCAGTTGAGAAAGCTAAATTAATTACTCAGTCTGATCAATATAGAGATATACAAAAATGTGACTATTGTGGTAAGTCAAAACACACTAGGAAAACTTGTTGAAAAATATATGGAAGACCAATTAGAGGTCGGAAAGGAAGAAGAGGTGGAACCACAAGAGCTTCAATAAATTTTGTTGAAGTCAGGGAAACACCTGTCTCACTATCCGTTGGAGCCTTTTTCACAGAAGAAATTCAAAACCTAAAACGTCTTCTGAATCAACTTAACTCTTCATCAACTGTTGGCACATCAAATATGGTAAAATCAAGTATTGCTCATCTCTATCCTATTTCGACTCGTGATAGTTGGATTATAAACTTTAAAGCTAATAGACACATGACATGCTATTCTAAAGAATTCTTAACACATTCTTCTTGTACTGAAGGGAAAAATATCTGTATAGTAGATGGGTCATATATCATGTGTGGAAAAGTTCTATTAATTGTACTCCTGTTGTTATACTGTCTTCAGTTTTATATGTGCTTAGTTTTTTTGACAATTTTTTATCTATCAATGCCATTACTAAAGATATCAACTGTAAAATTAAATTTTTTTTTTCTGATTATTGCATCTTTCAGGATCTTCAAACTTAGAAAAAGATTAACATTGGTAGACTGCATGATGGCTTTTTTTGACTTATTTCTTCTAAATATATTTTCAAGTCTGGTTTATTCAGAAGTACTGATTCTTTCATGACTATTTATGTGGGGACCTACTTACAATACCTCTCTATATGGTCATAAATTTTGTTACTTTTATTGACTGTTAACATAGATTTATCTATTAAAAAGAAAAAGTGATGTATTCTTATATTTTCAATCATTTCATAAAATGATATGTATACAGTTTGGTGCTAAAATTAAGATTGTGAGAACTGAAAATGGTATAAAATATATAAACAGTAGGTTTCATGCCTACTTGGAGTCAAATGAGATAATTCATCAAACAAGTTGTGCCTACACCAGTGACTAAGATAGAGTTACTGAAAGGAAAAACTGACACATACTGAAGGTAACTCGGTTACTAATATTTACTATGAATCTATCAAAGAGTTACTAGGGAGATATAGTTCTATTAGTTATCTGTCTTACCAATAGAATACTTTTACAAGTCTTGAATTTTAAAAGTCCTATGGAGGTTTCGTAAGGAAAAAATTCCTATATTATTCTCCTAATTTTTTTTGGATATGTTAGCTTTGTTCATACTAGAAATGTGAGTAAGTTAGAATCTAAAGCTCTCAAGTGTATGTTTATTGGATATTTTTATACCCAAAAAGACTACAAGTGTTATCGTATACTATTTAGATAATACTTTATAATTATAGATGTTATCTTTAGAAAAATCGAGTCTTACTTCAATTCAAACCCAACACCTCTTCAGGGGGAGAGTGAGAAAGAAGAAATGATATTTAATTGGGTACAATTGAGAGTCATATTCATGGGGAAGAGTTCTATTGCAGAAGGTCTTACTTAAGATAAAAATATTTGACGTTTGAATAAACTAGACATGAAAAGGTATTCAATGAGAGATAAGTCAGAAAAAACCATCATACAATCTGTCGCATGTCAAGAATTTTCTCTGCTTATAGAATATACTGATGAGTTATGTGTCTCTTGTGATTTATCAGATAAACATATTGTTATTAGAAAGGGAATGAGAACTTGCACTAAGCACCCTATCTAACTTTGTTTCTTATGACTCATTACTTTTCTTATATAAAGTTTTTGTTTTGTCTGTTTCTTCTGTATTTATTCCATAAGATTGAAGAGAAACTCTAGCAGATCTCAAGTGGAAGGAAGTCATGGTTGAAGAAATGAAAGTATTGACAAAAAATGAAGCATGGAAACTTGTTTCACTTTCGCAAGAAAAGAAAATAGTTGATTGCAGATAGGCTTTCACCGTAAAATGCAAAGCAGAATGATCGATCGAAAGGTATAAAGTTAGATTGGTGGTTAAAAGATCTACTCATACCTATGGAATTGACTATCAGGAGACCTTTGCACCTATTGTAAAGATGAACACAACTAGATTACTTTTGTCTTATGTAGCTAATCTTGATTGGGATTTACAACAATTTGATGTAAAAAATGCACTCCTCCATGGTGACTTAAAGGAAGAGATATACATGAAAATTTTATCTGAATTTGAAGATGAAAGGATGCAAGGAAAAGTTTACAAATTAAAAAAGGCTTATATGCATTGAATCAGTCTCCAAGGGCACAGTTTGAACGATTTAGAAAAGTTATGATCTCTTTTGGATATCAACAAAGCAATGGTAATCATATCTTAGGAATTGAAGTTATCAGGTCTAATAAAGAGATCTTCATTTCTTAAATAAAGTATATCTTAAACTTAATAAAAGAGACTGATATGATGGGTTATAAGCCGGCAAAATCAACTATCGAGAGCAACTATAAACTGCAAACAGATAGTGGTACATCAGTTAACTGGGGCAAATACTAGAGACTAGTTGAATGATCCGTTTATCTCTGACATACCAGACCTGATATAACATATGTAGTTAGTATGGTGAGATAGTACTTACATGATTCTCGTGAGACTCATTTACATGCGGTCTTCCGCATATTACGATATCTGAAATTTGTACCAGAAAAATATTTACTTTATTTTTCTAAGTATGGTCACCTCAAAATAAAAATATTTACAGATGTCGATTGGACTGAGTCTCTAGAAAAAAATCAATTACAGGTTACTGAACACTTGTGAGAGGTAACTTAGTCACATAGAAAAATAAGAAGTAAAGTGTAGTTGCTCGTTCTAGTGTTAAGACATAATATAAAATAATGGTTTAAGAAGTATGTGAATTACTGTGGTTGTAAAAGGTAATGAGGGAACTAAAACTGCTTAAAGATGAGAGACTATCCCTGTTTTGTGACTGGAATTAACATTGCACGTAATCCAGTTCAACATGATAGGATAAAATACTTTGAGATTGATTAATACTTCATAGACGAGAAGGTGGTTGGTGACTCTCTATGCTTATATCATGCATCTTCAGATGACTAGGTGGCTGATATTTTAACTAAAGGAGTGTGCAATAAATCTCTCAAGAACCTAATTTACAAGTTTGGCATGTGTGATATTTATGCATTAACTTAAGGGAGAGTGTTGATAAAGATTCTGTAATAAGTAGAGTATTATGCTGAATAGAATATTTTATTAATTAAAGTTCTAATGGTAAAGTTATATCATGTAATTAGAATCTTTCTACAATAAAGATAATTTACTTTATATATATATATATATATTTTAAGTATAAACACAAAATATAAGAAATAAAATTAGTAATTTATTTTTTTTCAAAAATTTTCATATACAAATGCAAAGGAAATAACATATTCAAAAGCATAAAAAAGAAAATCTTCAAACTCAACCAAATACATATAATTGATGATTGATTGTCTTTTCTCTTTGATGTCTTATTTTTAAAAATATTTTGGCTTATAATGTTCTTGGATCTGTAAGATGACACTGTTGTCCTTGGATAGCATGACCATTTTATGCATTAGTAGAACTTTTATTGCCATTTTACTTCTATAACTTCGTTTACAAGATTCTATAACTTCATTTACAAGATTTGCTTGGTTTCAATTAATTTCAGATAATGAAGCAGATTGAAGCAGTAAACAAAGTTTACAAGCTTCACAATCTTCTTGAATTTTATAAGGTTAGATTTTTAGATCTAATGATTATCTTATTTGGTTTTGAAAGTTGAATTGCGAATACATGAAGCAGTTAGCTAATATTTTGGATGTTACAGGATCCACGCCCTCACATATTTTTGGCTTGGGCATCGGGGAACATTGGTAAGTCTGTGCAATAGTTACTTGATAAGTAATTTCTTTTGTGCGGAATTCAAGCTTTTGGTATAAAGGCCTGTATATATGTGAACAAGAAGATGAAGAAGAAGAATAAGAATGTTCATGGCCTAACCTAACAGTGTCCAATGTGAGTACATGTTTTGTTATCAGTTCAACATCTTGATAAAGCAATTTACTCAGATAAGCTCCTGGAAAAGTGACTTGTTTCCATCCAAGTATGGTGACATAAAAGCAATTTTTGCCTGTAATCACAGAGACAGCTGCACTTCGGAGTTCCTTGGTAGTATTCAGAATTTATAGAATGAAAAAAAAAAACTACAGAATCCAATTTGCGACTCTACTTTCCCTCTGCCTGAAATTCAATGGGATCACTTTCCAAATCATATCAGTCACCACTTTTACCGCTTCAGCAAGTTTCTTGATCAGCTGTTTAAGCAACCTGGTTAGAAGCGGTGTAACTATTGGAAAGATAGAGATAAATATAATGATGTAGAGCCTTAAGCTTTCAGGTGCAGTGACTGACATTGCTGTGCTGTATGTGAAACACATAGCAACGATGCAGATTTGAAGCTCAAACTGCAAAGGGAAATTTCTGGTCAAGATATTGATCATGAGAAGAGACACTGAAAACCCAATTGAGTTGAAGAGAACAAAGAGGACAAATGTAATTCCATTGGCTGTGCCCATAATAGACCATCCTGCAAAGTGTTCTCTGTCAATGCTGTTGCTACTGTTTCTGCCAGGAAGATTGTTATCTTGCCATACTCCTCCTGGAGGACTGAGTCCTGCTTGGAAGGTTGCAGTTGCTACCAAAATGGCTATAACCAACAGTGTACTACGGGCTTCACTTGGTGAGTCTCTGCCTTTTTTGAACTTGAAGTACTCGAGTGTCTCATTTGATCTGGATTGACACCTCTGGGCTGTTTCAGGCGTGTTTACAGCAGAATCACCAGATTCGAAGGAAGGGTTGGCAGAGACAGCAATGTCTTTTGCTCTCAGAGCTCCAGCCCCTCTGAGGATCTCCTCAATTTCCCTGTCACCGGCTTCACTTGGGAAAATCATTGGTAAATCCAGGGCCGTGAGATGAGTCTTGTTAATGGCATTTACTTCCAAGACTTGAGAGTTAGTGGTTCCTTTTCCAATCAACAATTCTATTATCTGCAAGGATAAAAATTTCCCTTCAGCTTTTCTTTAACCACATCAACAAGAAAGATAATGAACATGATCATCTTTTCATTTAAGGTCAAACCAGTATCTGATGCCAATGGTTTCTCACAAGCATTTATGATCAAACAAATCAAAAAATTACCTAGAACCCAAAAGGCCCCCCAAAAAATATGATTCTAGTCATAGATATTGCCTGGAGATTAAAAAAATGAAAACCAAAATGCTTTATTTGTAATCTTCCACTACCAGATACAAACATAAGAAAGCAAACCTATAGAATAACAGACTTGATAACTTTACCTGTCGTTGTTTTTCCAGGTGGCAAGGTGCAGAAGTGTATTGCCATATTCATCTCTCATGTTCAAGACATGATCCTTCTTCACCTCCATTGCCAAATCCATTAACACCCTTGTGGCCTGAAACTGGTTATTCTTAACAGCAAGATGCAAAGCATTCTCTCTTTGAACACTCAAATCTTCTAGAGAATCAACATCAAACAAAACAATTTCTCTAATCACATCAACATTTCCTTTAATAGCTGCATAATGAAGAGGTGTTTTCTTGTCTCTGCCCTCCACCCGGTAAAGTTTCTTGTCAACTTTCATAAGCTCCTTTACAATCTCTACATCCCCATTTGCAGCAGCCATGTGCATGGGACTAAATCCATCTTGATTAACTTCATGGGAAAGTTCAGGTTTTAACCTCAGAATCTCCTTAACAAAGTCAACTTGCCCGGTTGATGAAGTGATATGCAGTGGATTGTAAGTAGAGAATAGGGAAGTGTTATGGAGGATTAGAGGATTCTCTGCTAACAATTGGTGGAAGTAGCTGATGTTTCCAGTTTGAGCGGCCTCAAACAATCTTAGGTTCATGTTGTGCAATGCAAATCTGTCTTTCTGTTGAGACTTGTTTTGGATTGGTAGTAGATGGTGTGCACATAAACTGCAGTTTAACATAATCAAGCAAGCTTAATCATAAGAAATAAAAGGAGTAATCAGACGAGAATGAATCATCTGGACTTAATCTATTTGGGTTCTTAAAATTTTCAAAGAAATTATTTTACATAATTAGTATATGCTGATTTATTATCACATTTTTTTATTAATAATTTAATAAAAATCTCATCATATAAAATCGTTAGTTGAATAAAGTTTCCTTGTAAGTTGTTATATTAGTGTGAACCCACTATTCAAACTAATTTATCAGTTTCTGTGTTTTTTTTTTTAACACATAATTCTGCTTGTCAATTTATATTTTTATCAAACTATTAATAAAAAATATAGTAGGACAGAACAGTTTAATTATTGCACAAGTTAATTTTTATAATTTAGGTATGAGTTCTAAGATCAGATAAACTTATACTAATCCATGGTGTTGACTCTCTGCTGTTTTAAAACTAATAATTTGAATTCATCACATGAGCTGTACGGTTGATTGGCAGCCATGTATCTCTAAGCAGAATTTATAAACAGAAAAGAGCTATCCAAACATTTGAATAATTTACTTATGTGAAAACTAGCATATAAGCTCAAGAAGAAAGTCAATTTAGATGTGCTCAAATTATTCAAACTCTGAGAATGAAATGCTTCGAGATCATTGGATAAAACTTGTCAACCCACCCTCTCAAAGATCTTGACGTAACAATCTGATAATGTATGATTTTAGGCTATGTTTGGACAAATTCAGAAATGTATAAAAATTACAAATTCAAACTTAATTTCTCTATGTTCTAATCAGATTATGTTGATTTGAGCACTAAATGCCCAGTTGAAAATAATTTCAATTAAGCTCCCTTATCTTTCAAAAACTCAGTAATGAGCAATAGATATTACTGTAGTTATATCGCGCAGGCCCTAAATATTTAGCAGAATTCACCTGCCAGAAAATAAACATACATATATATCAATATGGAAAGCATGATTGGGCAGAAATTCCGTGGCACTTAAATAAGCCACAAAACTGTGCTTGAAGCCCTGGTATTGATTCCAGGTTATATTTCTCAGAGGCTGAACCTCAGTCTCTTGGCTCTCCTGCAATTTCGGCTTCTTAATGGTGTCAAGAGTTTGCAAATACGCGTATGAAGTATTCTGATTAGATGAAGGAGCTGGATTACTTATTCTACTGGCAAGGAAAAGACGGATAAGACTACTGAGGAATGGATCCTGTTGATAAATGAGTTGATTAAATCTCTGAAAATAGAATGGAAAAATATGGAGAGCAAAAAAATACAGAAAAGATAAAGGGAGTTTCCTTGAGTTTTTTCGTTAGAACAAACCAAGTTTATCTCTCAAATCTTCAAATTTACTTTTAAGCAGAGTTTTGGTCATTATATCAGCAAGTTGATTATTTGAATTGTGGCCACCAAGTGAACTTCACCCTCCTTCTCAGCTTCACGGAGGAAATGATACTTCACTTTAATATGTTTTGTCCTTTCATACTGAACCGGTTTATTGGCAATTACAATGACAAACTTGTTATCCACGTAAATAACACTTGCACCATATTAAGTTTATTCAAAATTTTTCTAAATCATATAGCCTGGTTTGTTGCTGCAATCACTGCTATATATTCATCTTTAGCAGTGGACTGAGTTACCACCTCTTCCTTATTTGAATTCCAAGCAAAAACACCCAAACCAAATGAGAAAATAAATCCTGATGTGCTCTTGCAATCATCTGAATTCCCTACCCAGCCACTATCAGAATATCCTTACAATGCACCACTTTTGATGTGAGCATGGACCATGAGAATATTATAATGTCAATTGGCCATTACAAGAGGGAGAGTTAAAAGATTACAACAAGCTTTTCAACTCTTCATCCAAGAATGGATCAATGAGGAGGATGAGTTTTGATCACTTAAAGAAGCCCAAAAGAAGAAGAAAATAAGTCCATCAATTCAAGAGCATTATGGTACATGCATCTCAATCCAAGTGGAAGAGGAAGATAAACAAAAAAGAAAAGGAAATCTTTCTATAAGGGATTTCTTCTCTCAAACCTCCCATGAATCTTTTCTTTTAAAGGGAGAATCACCCCCGGGGGAGGGAATTTCCTTCATAATCCGCATAAGAAATCAAGAGAAAGAGGAAAGCAAATCTGATGTCTTAATGGGAGATTGAATCTCATAGATTTTGGGAAGATTATGGGAGCAATTAATTCTTTCCCAAACTGGTCATAATCTTCCTTAATTGTTCCTTCAATCATCTCTATAATTAATTAAAGTCTTCCTCATTTAAAAGGTTTCCACAAAAGGAGATCATATCTATCTATTTTAAATGTAATCCTCTTAATTCTTGTATTTTCTTATTTAAGTATAGATTTAGTTTCGTATGTAATTCCTTCCAATTAGTTTAGGAGATTTAATTTTTTTATTTTGCACATGGCCTACTCTTAAAATAAATTTTCAATTCTCACTTATATTCATTCAAGTTTTAATCAATAAAATTATAAAGTTTATTTCAACTAATGAGATATCATTATCCTTCTTGTTGAGTAAGGAGTTGGATAAACTTATCAAAGAATCTCTTTTTAGCATTTTTTCTATTTCTATTCTTTCAGTTTTTCAAGAATTTTAGTTCTTGTCACTCTATTGATAGCGGGTTAAGTAGGAAAAGTTTTTATAAGATTTAAATCATTGGTGCCTTAATGACCATTGTGTGAGTTCTGGATTATATTATTGATCTTGGGTTCCACATCAACTTTCATCTCTTGAATATCAAATGACACAACCAATTTTTCCTCTTAAATACCTTAGTACGCTTTTTGTTGTTCGAAGGTGCTTTTGACTAGGTGATTCATAAATCTTGATAAATAACTACTAGAGTTGGCCTGATGGAAGTCAAGTGAAGGAATTTTCCAATCAAATTTTTGTAAAAACTTGTATCTACCTTCTCAACTTCATCAAACTTTGACTATTTTTCACTTGCAAAAAAATGGTATGATAGATGACTTGTATTTCGCCATTTTAAAGCTCTTTAAAACATCACATGCATACTTTCTTTGAGAAAGAAAGATGCCATCATCAAACTGTTTGACCTCCATACCAAGGAAATAAATCAATTTTTTAAGATCCGACATCTTAACTCTGCCATTATATGTTATTTAACTTGCATCAACCGCTCCAAGTCTGCTCCTATCTCCAACAAATCATCAACATATATTGACATAACAAACTAATTACTGTCATCAACGTCGTTCACATGAAGAGTTGCTTCAACTCATTAACATCCTCAAACTTTAAGTCTCCTTTTGAGTATTGTTAGCTCAAGATATCCTCATATTGTTTAAGTAGTGCTCCTAATGCTTTATTGGAGATATGTGGGATTTCTACCTCCTTCGAAATTTCCATTACCAGGAACATGGTTTCACTCTTAATTGTTTGCTTTTGTTTAACCCACTTATTTGCTTTAACTTCATTTATTTCCGCGCTTGGCTCTTCAAAGGAGTTGCTTCTATTCAACAATATGAGTAAATCTCCACAATGGAACTTTACAGTGCCTCGATGAAGTCGAATATCATTGGATTGAATTTTTTCATCCAATCGACTCCTAGTATCATATCATATCCGCCTAGCAAAATTACGCATAAATTGTAGATAAATTTATATTCTTATATGATCCATGCCACTTCTGGATAATCGATGTGATTAAACATTCTATGTGGCTAGACATTCATTGCTTATTGGCTACCATCACCATCATTAGTTTATTACTAACCACTTGTTCTTATCTATTTTTATGCTCCCTTATTAAAAAATGAATGTGAAATTTTGATGTATAAAAGGAATAAGATGTCATGCCCTATTAATTTTTTTTCCCATATGTTAAGGGTACTTAACCGTAGTCACCACTGTTATTGCTTGTATTGACAAGGTGTCAGTGATGTCTTCTTTATCTTACCTTGTCCTTTTTACCTGATCGGTATGACCAATGTCTGGGCTACCAAACTTGCCACCTCCTTGTACCACACGATGTCACACAATATGTCCATTAGGTACTTAAATTATTGCTGTGTTTTTCTCTAAATCTCATGAACTTAAACTATGAGGTTGGATGATTGTTGGTCCATCTCCTTCCCTGTAGGCTTCATTTTTTCTACCTTCACTAATTCCATGGACACCACTTTTCCTTTAGATATGCCTCGCACTGCCATCAATGTGTAGGTTTTCCTAAATTTTGATGACTCTAATACCACTTTGTTATAATCATTGCTCATGATTCCAACTTGATAGGCAAGTGTTTTTGGGTTTTTTAAGAGAGAGAGAGAAAGAGAGATAGGAAGCTGATGGAATAGAAATAGAGAGGGAAAGAAAGACAGGGGGAGAGAAAGAGATAGAAAGATAGAGAGAGATGGATAACAGAGATATTTTGGATAATTTATTTGATGTATTTCATTATTAGAATCTGCTTATTTATAGAGTCGAGTGATCCATATTTTATTTGTGTTTTACGGATTGGAATTGATGCAACTAATTTTGTCACAACGGTCAACAGGTTGGTGAAAAGCCTACCTGAAACCCTAAACACTTTTATGAGCAAAATGACACTTTTTCCCTTAATGTGTTTTTCTCATTTTACCTTTTTACATGATTTTTCTTTTTTTACACTTTTTCTATAATACATCTTTAAAAGAGGCTTTATGACATAGTTATGTCAAGTCTTCATGTTGTTGATGTTGATGTCCAGCTTAATAATCTTTGCAAAAATGATCATAAACTTCAAAAAGTTACATCAGGAAGAGAATTCAAAATAAGCTTGGAAAAAACTATATTAATTAGGGTTCACCAGATTGACCCTATGGTAGTTATGCTTCGCCAAAAATTTTAATCTCAAAAGAGGTCAAGAGTGTTACATTCTTTCATCATATGATTTAGTTAGATTTTTAACTTTTAATAATACAATTTTCACCTATTTAATTTCTTGTGAGACATTTATTTAATTTTTATTGGAAGTATAGCACCCCAACACCTTCATGCTTAATTATGGTCATGTAAAACTTTTTTTATTCGGGCCCTAAGGCTGTTAACTATTTAATTCAATGTTTTAAAATTTTGCATGACTTTTGAGTTTTACTTCAATTATTTTATTTATGAAATTTTATCATTAAGTTTTAAATTTTTTGAAAAAATAGAGAAAAACGATAAAGAAATCTTGTGAAAATTGCAGGAAAAATTTCCCGCCCGTGTGGGCCATGCGTGCCATGCACTTACGCGCACGCACGCAGCATGTGCCTGAGCGCACATCCTATTTGCTCCGTGCGCGAGGTACGTAGTCTGTACATGCAGAGCCTCGACCCAGCGCACGCGACAAACCTTGGGCTGCACGTGGCGCATCTTAGGGGGCGTGTGTTACCGTTTGATCAGTGTGCCACCGTTTGTGAGGCGTATGCTATTCCTTGGCTAGCGTGCCCTCAGCCTTCACGCCAAACTATCGCGTCATCATCGTCTCATCGGTTGTCCATCAGCCATCGCATTGCATTGGTTGACTTTTTCCTTCCACTCTCCTCACGAATTCGCACCATTTAGCGGTAATCTGATACTTCGTTTTCTCTATAAATAGGGCCCTCCCCACCATTTCTTCACACATCCTCTTCATTTTGGTTTCCAAAGAATTTCTATAGAGGGAGAGAAAGGCCTAGAAGAAGAATGAAAGAAATAATAAAAACATAAGAAAACTCTTCAAGTCTTCAGTAAGGGAAATCTTGATATTTTTTCATATATTCTAAGAAGTATTTTTTAAAAAATAAATTGCAATATTGCATGATCAACATGAAATGGTAATTGCATACTTTAGTAGATTTTTAAATTGTAAATTAAATTATTGAATGATATGATGATGATGATGATGGAATATTGGTGATACATTAAATATTATGATATTTGCATTAAGACGCATAGATAATTATTAAAATAGACATGCAAGCCTAATACTGTAATATTTATGCATGCCATTGATAATAATATAATTCGTCAGGCTATTATCTCTGAGAGATTTTGTTTCTCCCACATCTGCTATGAAAAAACATGAAAGGACCGCTCTATGTGGATGACGGTGTAGCCTCTGGTGAGAGTGGTTACGCGATAGGATTGTAGGAGTCATTATGGCAACGTACGACTGTGACTATATTTTACATTTAAGATTACTGTGGTTGACATGATTGTAGTCGTAGAACGTATCATAGTTTGACAAACTGTAAATGTGTTGTAGTTTAACAAGCCGTAAATGTGCTGAAATGAATTGAATTTTATCATTCCACAGCGGCAGTCATAAATCTATATTGCTCTCAGTAGATATAGGTCGGAATAGTTTTGCGCAAATGATAGAAAAATGATAAAATAAGAAGTCATAAAACATGTTTCATACCTTTTTTGATTTTCTCTATGCTATGCATGATTGATATGAATGATTCCATGACTTTTTAAATAAAATAAAATATTTTCTTTATCATTAAAATAGACTTCCACACAACGATATTCGAGGGTAAGCTATTTAAAATTCATATTTCTTTAAAGTTTTAAGTACCTTTAAAATTTTATTAATGTTGTTTAAATATTGTTTTCTATACTGAGTTTATAGAATTCACATTTTCTATACCTCAATCCCCAGATGAGGACGATAGTGAGGACCCGCTCGTTGATTTACCCATTAAAGACTTTGAGGATCCTGTGGATCCTTGAGTTGTTACGAGTGCATATTTTATTTCATACTCTGATGAATTCATTTTTGTAGTGGAGGCTTGTATCTTATATTTTTTTTGTCAAATTTCTGAACTCAGTGATATAAAATTTGGAACTCAAATTTTATTATGTAAGTGATTTGTAATATTTATTCAATTGTATATAATTATTTCAATGCACTCGTAATCTATTTCTATATTTGCCTCTCTTATGCTATATTTAGCATTTGGGATGTCACAAGAATAATGGGTATTGGGTTGATTTTAATAAAGGGAAATTTTTATCAACAATAAACAAACTTGCTCTTTTCTTTCAATAGAAGTTACAGAGCTACTTGAGGTATGCTTTACAATAGCTTTCTTTAATAAAATGGAGTCTTTTGAGTGTTATTTGATACTCTCTAATTGCATAAATTGTTTGCTTCTGGTTTATACCTTCCATCCTTTAAATTTTATCCACGTCTTCTTCAAAGATCTTATTTGAGTTTATGAATGTTATCTCAAACATTTTGAATAACATACATGCAACTTCTTATGTAAGTTATTAAAGTTATTAAAAATTATGTGTTAGTAGTTTTTAGAGACCCGGTTGCATCAAAACAAAAATAAATAGGTAAGTACAAAATTTGCAAGGGAGTAGAGTGTCGAAGATGAAACCAATTGCAGGGAAACAAAAATCAAGGAGAAGAGTGTGGAAGATGAAACTGACTGTCGGGAAACAAAACCTGTAGGGGTTTATAAGCATTAGCAGTGCATTCTCCTGTCAGAAAATATTTGGGTGACACGGCAGCATCCCCAGAGATCTGGATGAATGCATGTCACAATCATAGATAAGGTTTTAAAGCCCTTAAACCCTAGGTGTCAAGCCATCTCCGAACCGCTTTACCAATTCCTTCTTATTTAGTGAATCGAACTGACTTTTCCTCTTTTTTTCTCCATTTAGTGAACCCGATAGGAAGCATCTCCTCTAAATGTCGGCTTTTCGCACCTCTCCAACCTCTATGGTGATAATTGGTGATTTGAAGGGAATATTCATGCACTATTTTTATGTATTTAAATGTTTTATTTTAAACTTAAAGGAATCAAGTAATTGTTCAAGATAATGTCATACATTTAGTCCCATTCTCCTTCTCTCTCGGTTTCTCTCCTGGTTTTCTTCTTCCTTCTCTTGGCAGTCTATTTCTCTCTTTCGATCTCTCTTTCTATTACTCTTCTCCCTCTTGGTCTTTGTCTTTCCCTATTACTATTTCTTTCTCTCTTACTATTTCTCTCTTATGTTCTCTCTCACTTTATTCTAATTTATTTTTCTCTCTGCCTCACGGTTTCCATGAGGTACATGTTAAGAACGACATCTAACAACTTTGTATCAAAGTCGACTGAATCCAAGCAAATTCTTATAAGCTTTATTGCTATGGCAAAGAATAAAGAAAAAACCACAATGCTGAACTTTAAAAAATGTAAATTTTAGAATAAAATGTTCGTAAGGTCGATCAAAGGCTCTCAGATTTTATGTTCAAGATGTATGAATCTCAATAGCAAAACAACTTAGGATAGACCTAAAAATGGCTCTCTTTAACCAGCAAATAGAAAGGCTGACAAATCTCCTACATGGTCATGTGCGACTAGGTGAAACAGCTGCAAAGATGAGCCCCTCTTCTATATTAAATATTGATAGAAGATTTTTAGTCTTTGATACCAAAACTTAACTACTTAAATAACCCCCCTAATTGAGAATACACTCGCCTAAATGAAATCTATAAATAAATAAAAGAAAAATAAAAATGAAGAAGAGAAAGACGTCACAGACTTACCCAATAATCAATCCTAATTTCTTGGCTCAACAAGACTTCAGAAAGCTCCTTAATTTTTAAAGAATTTAAAGAAACTAAATAAATTAGCCAACGCTAACTCTTGAAAGCAAAAACTTCAAATTTATTATTCTTAATGGTGTGTATACAACCTATAGTAAAAGATCTTTATGTAGATTTTTTTCAGAATAATTATAAACAAATACAAAAATTGAAAAGATAAGTTCTATCATGAAATAAATAATAAAATAATGATATATCTCAATTCTAATACAAAAAAATTAATTAATTAATCCTAAGAACTAAAAAATTTGTTGGAAATTACACCATGTGCTATGGATAA
>NW_019014679.1:1919640-1956173 GCF_000150535.2 Carica papaya | reverse complement strand
CAGATATATTACTGTTTTAATTATTTTAACTCATTGGTATTATAATAATTCTCTTAGATACCCACTATTAAATTCATCCACTTAGTCAACTACTGAGATGATAAATTAAGTCCTTGACATACCATCAATATCCTCCTTTATCCTATCAACTCCCCTACTCAATCGACATCAAATTTTGTAACACAGCCAAAAAGAGATTGTTAAGTGCGTGACTGTCATTATGACGTCACTGAAAAACAAAAAATTCCATATCTTGAGTTTAGACTATCCCTAAAATGCATAATATATTGTCTAGAGCATAATGCAAAGGCCTGAAGAAATTTCAACCATTATGTCAAAGCAACAAAAGAAATGATCTTAGGACAGAATCATAAAAAAGAAAGGATGTAACTCTAGCAAAATATGTACCTTCTGTAGGCGCAAAACAACGAATGGGACAAATGTTAAAGAGAAATATAGTGGAAATGTTTTCCGGAATGTAGCTGATGCTGCATTTGCATTGTGAGCAAGACACGAATGTGTATCTGGATGAATAACAGAACATGGAACAATAGAGGGGAACTCTTCCAACTTCACGTTATTACAATTTCTACTTCTCAAATAAGCTGAAATAGATGCAACATCAATCGGGCCACCTCTGCAGCTATCCCTTACAGCCCTGTAGACAGGCTGTGCAACTGGGCCAGTCTTCTGAATAAAATCTTGATATGATTTTGGTAAACTCTCAGGGTGCATTATGAAGGCGTACATAACCTGAAATAAGTTCAATCCATAAAATAGAAAAAAAAGATGTAAATGATAAAGTTCTATTGTTTGGTAAGGTGCGGCAATATGGAAAAATACCAAAGTGAATAAAGAAACTTTGTTCTTAAATCTTTTAGGGTATTTTGCATTTGTTTTGTCCAGGATCTGAACATTTAGATATTTTCCTTATAATTTTGATTTTTATTTATTTGAATGAGAAAGTATCTTTCTATCAAATCACGTAAGTGCGAAATATATGCATATTTCTCAATCACTACTCACTAACATAATCATATAGCACAGCTGATAAGTGGTACAACGTAGTTTTGTTTGAAAAGATCAAACGTAGAGTACTTAGATTACTCACAACAAAAGCTCTAAATAATATCGTTGAATTCTATTAAAACAAAAGATCAAACGTAGAGTACTTAGATTACTCACAACAAAAGCTCTAAATAATATCGTTGAATTCTATTAAATTATATCTAAAACTGTTATAAATGAGTCTTTTTATACTGTTTATAACAAGAACTTGACTAGAAATAAAAATCCTAAGAAACTAAGAATTTAAATAGAAAGAGAAAATCCTAAGAAAACTAGAAAACTAAAATAAATCTTAAACTTGAACTAGAAAAGACCAAAATAATAAAATAATAACACTTAGAATTGAATTAGGAATAACACTTTGAATCGAACTGAGAAAAAGTTAGCTGCATCAATCCCCTCCTTTTGAAGAAAACTCATTCCCGAGTTTTATGGTTTACAAACTCATCAGGAAAATAGCACTTAAAAATATCAGCAATATCGAAAGTATTGGAGATATTTATATAGGCAAGAAGATTGAAGAATCCAAAAGGGACGAATATTTTTGTCCTTCAGCTTATTGTAAGAACCTACTGGAAAATGATGTTTACAAAGATGAAGAATCACTAAATCACCTTCTTTGAATATCTTAAGATGTCTATGTCGATCGGCAGCTGTCTTATAATGTAAATTTGCATCTTCCAAATTCTGATTTCTTGGTGATCTGTTGTACACGCTCTGCAAGTTTCTCTACACTAGGAATGACATCAGTAGAGAGATGAAGATGACTCAAATCAACCGTATATTTTGGAGCATTGGTGTATGTAGACAACTTCAAAAGGAGTTCTCGGTATTACCCACTTCAATTTGTCCATCAGTCTACAGATGACTAGTACTACTATACTTCAAAGAAACGTTAAATAATCTCCCACAAAGTCCAACAAAAATGACTTAGAAATTTCGCATCTTGTTCAGAAGTAATGGAATGGGGAACACCAAGCAAACAAATAATTTTCCAGAAGAACAAGTCCACATAAGAAGCATCTGAAATTTTCTTACAAGTGAACTAGTTTTGAGAAACGATGAACTATGACAAATACTGAATCAACACCTCGTTGAGTCTGTAGCAAGTCAAGAACAAAATCTATAGTCAAATCTTGCCATATTCTCTTAGAAACAGGTAGAGGCATATAAAGACCACTATTTTCAGCTTGTCCTATGGCCTATTGATAGATAGGACAACATTAAACGTAATGCCCTACATCACTTTTAAGTTGAGGCCACTAGAATCTTTCTTCTACCTAATTAATTGTTTCACCTGTGCACGCATCCCCTCCTAAGCCTCTGACATGCAATTCCCAAACTAAATGTTCACACAAAGAAAAGTGAGGAATACATAACAGCATAACTTTGAATAAAAATCCATCTTGAATCATGAAATCAACAACAAACTCTCCATTATTGCATCACGCCCAGATGTTATCAAAATCTTCAATATCCTTCAAATAATTGAAACCCACGATCTAAGTACTAACTGTAGCTAGTGAAGAGGGTCGTTGGCTTTATGCATCAGCTATTTTATTCTGTTGACCAGACTTATGCCTAATAACAGAAGTAAATTTCTGCAAGAAAGTAACCCAACCAGCATGCATCCTATTCACTGTTGTCTAAGATTTAATGAACTTTAAAACATAATGATCCATGAACAAAACAAACTCTCGTTGGATCAAATAGTGTTCCAATGCTTTAGAGCTCGAACTATTGCATAAAACTCAAGTTCGTAGGTTGTCCACTTTTGACGGAATTCGCTAATCTTTTCACTGAAGTATTCCACTGGGTGGCCTTCTTGAGACAAAATAGCTCCAATTTCCAATTCTGATGCATCACAATCAACTTGAAACACCTTCTCAAAACTTGAAAGTGCCAATACAGGTCCATTACACAACTTTGCTTGATCAAAGCAAATCGTCTTCTTGAGCCTTTACCTACTGAAACTGGCATTTTTCCAAACAATCGGTGATAGCTGTCATGGTAGTGCTAAAACCTATAATAAAAAGTCTATAAAAGGTAGCCAAGCCATGGAAACTTTGCACATCTCTCACTGTTTTAGGGGCTGGCTATTCTTGAATGGCCTTCACTTGCCCTCATCCACCTGAATACCATCTTTTCCCACAATAAATCCAAGCAACGAGAGATGATCAGTCATAAAGCTCTTCTTAAGATTCATATACAATTTATTAGCCTGAAAGGCAGTAAGGACTTCCCTGATATGCTCCAAATGCTCATCCGCATCTTTATTATAAGTAAGGATATCATCGAAACAAACTATGACAATTTTGCTAATAAATGAGCAAAAAACCTTATTCATGAGCCACATAAATGTACTCAGCGAGTTAGATAACCCCAAACGACATTACTAGTCATTCATAGAGGCCATGTTTGCTCTTGAAATCCATCTTTTACTCATCGCTAGGATGACTACGGATCTAGTGATATTCACTTCTTAAATCAAGTTTAGTGAATACTAAAAACACTTTCTAACCTGTCAAACGTATCATTAAGGCATAGAATAGGGATGTGATACTTGATCTTTATTTTGTTGATGATACAATTGTCTACACACATTTGCTAATTATCATCTTTCTTAGGAGTTAATAATATAGAAACAGCACAGGGATTCATACCTTCATGAAGTTATCTAGCAACTCACTGTCAGGTTATTAATGGTAAAAAAGAGAAATAACAAAAGAGAATGGTAAATTAATCTTTTATGTAACATTTAGGGTTAGGGGTAATTAACCCTAATCATCTCTTTTTTCGCAGCCACCATCTCATCCTGCGGCTGCTGCTGCGCGCTTAACGGTCGCTTGATTCCGGCCGCTGATATTGCTTGCTTTATTGCTTTAAAGCCTATAAAGGGCTTGCTTTCATGGCTTGTAAGGAACAGAAAAAGTAATAAAATTAACTATCTATTTCTCTTCTGGACTTCGGTCTTCTCTTCTTCTTCTTCTCCTTTTCTTCTTCATCTTTTCTTCTTCATTTGCTTCAAATCAGACAACCATGTCAAAGACTTCTGACACTCATTTAATTATCTCTACAATTCTTCATGCTTAAAAGACAGAAGCCTTTCATTGATATTCTTTCTCTCTAAAATTTCTCTCTAACTTTCTGTTCGTCTCGTCCTACGGCCGACGAAACCAAAGGATTCCCAATGAAATCTTACGATCGAAGATTTATAGCCATTGAAAGCAAATCATTTGATTTGGTTTGTGAATGTAGGAAAGTGGATTGTCTACAAATTAGCGAAAACGGACGAGGTTTCTGTCGATTGATCTATCTAGACAAATATGAATACGCGTGGCTTCTTGACGCACTTGATGAGTTTTGGTGGAGAAGAAAGCCGAGAGTTTGGGCAAAGCATCTAGTGAAGAAAAACTACGAGCTGTGGTTTTCGTTTGAAAAGAATAGTCAGGGGGAGTATTTGGCTCTGACGGTACATTGAGACCGTTAGTTGAAGAGAATTTTCTTACCAAATGGAGCGGAGGGGAGAGGATGGCAGAAACTACTGGTTGCAGTGTTTGAGTTCACAGACAAACCGATCAAGAATCAGAAGAAAACTTCAATGAGCAACCAAACAAAGGAAGCTTGCTCCAGGTAACACATACATAGTGTGGCGAATGAGGTAAGCTTGCTCCAGGTATCTGGTAGGAGGCAATTCATTAAGTTAACTTGCTAGAAGATAAATCAGCAAAATCAAAAATTAATTCCTAGACTCTGATTGGAATTTCTTCCATTGTGTCTGGTTGACTATTGAAAACTAATGCTACCACAAAATTTGGCTCCTTGACCTGCTCAAAGAACTCCAAACCTACAATAGTAGTGAAAAATGAGCTATCCTCTTTTGTGGCAGGATTACCATCCCTTGATGGACATTGCAGTTCTAAAATGATCTTACTATCATGCCACCAAATGATAAAAGTATTATCTCATCCTTTATAGGTAACATCAAAAACATATTGTCATGGTCTTCTTAAGAGAATATGACAGGTGTCTGTATCTACCACGTAACAGCAATTTCATCCTTATAGTATTTCCCTATCGACAAAAAAAAACTTCGCAAATTTTACCATCCCTTGATGGAGATTGCAGTACTAAAATGATCTTACTATCATGCCACCAAATGATAAAAGTATTATCTCATCCTTTATAGGTAACATCAAAAACATATTGTCATGGTCTTCTTAAGAGAATATGACAGGTGTCTGTATCTACCACGTAACAGCAATTTCATCCTTATAGTATTTCCCTATCGACAAAAAAAAACTTCGCAAATTTTACCATCCCTTGATGAAGATTGCAGTACTAAAATGATCTTACTATCATGCCACCAAATGATAAAAGTATTATCTCAGCCTTTATAGGTAACATCAAAAACATATTGTCATGGTCTTCTTAAGAGAATATGACAGGTGTCTGTATCTACCACGTAACAGCAATTTCATCCTTATAGTATTTCCCTATTGACAAAAAAAAACTTCGCAAATTTTACCATCCCTTGATGGAGATTGCAGTACTAAAATGATCTTACTATCATGCCACCAAATTATAAAAGTATTATCTCATCCTTTATAGGTAACATCAAAAACATATTGTCATGGTCTTCTTAAGAGAATATGACAGGTGTCTGTATCTACCACGTAACAGCAATTTCATCCTTATAGTATTTCTCTATCGACAAAAAAAAACTTCACAAATTTTCACCACTCGAACTTTTGGTCCTTTCTTAATTCATGCTATCTTGTACAGAGATGGATGTTTCTTGATTGCCAAGTTTAAAGCTTTCACCAAAAATTTAGAAAACACATTCTCACTACTCCCACTGTCAATAATCAAATTACACACTTCATTCTAAATAGTATACGTGGTTCAGAATATTTTGTGTCATTGAGAATTATCTGCCTTTTTGGGAACAAGTAACATTTGTTGAATAATGCATGTCACTTCTTCCCCAACATTTCCCTCCTTATTTTCAGCACCCATTTTAAATACCTTCTTCGAACATTTGTTCTTCTGTACCACCGCCTTCTTCAGCAAAGTTAACAGCTCGCCTATTTGGGCAATTGTTCGAGAGATGACTTGGTTGGTTGTAACAGAAGGATTTCCCAAGATTAGGCCGTGCATTAGGATCATTATTGATTCGTTGTTGCTGTTGATTTCTACCCCGGCTAGTGGACAACATGGTGAAAGAAGTTTTGCCTCGAGTTTGTGTCGAACCCTAGTCTGAAAAGACATCTTTCATAGCGCAATAACTGCTGCCAAAAGCCACTAAACCCCTTGAGCCGGAAAATTTTTCTTGACTTGGTCGTCTAAACCTGTCATGAGGACACGCCAAACACTTATTAATCTAATTTTCCACCTTTGTTTTCAAATCAACTGCATTTGACATGGTCCAAACACCTTGAAGAGCAAAACGATCTTGAATCACAAGCTTTAAGCCTCCAATATAGCAAGCAATGAATTAATCCTGTCTCTTATAAATTAACACGAGCATTTAAACAATAAAAGTTCTTCGTGTATTCGTTCACAATACGAGTAGGTTGCCTACAACTTTGATATTGTTGGTATAAAAATTGCTCGTAGTCTGGAGTTAAAAATTGCCTTTGAAATAACCATTTCATCTTGGGCAAGGTACGAACACGTTGTTTTCTTTGGTGTTGACGATTAAATTGAAGTTGTTCCCACCAAGCAGAGGCATAACCTTTCAGTTTATATACCACGAGCTTTTAATTGATTTTCCTCTGCAATATTCAAATAACCAAAGAAATTTTCAACCGTATGAATGCAATCGATAAAATCTTCAATATTTAACCATTCATTGAAGTTGGACAAAATCCATCTTCATCTTAAATTCATAGTTATTAGATGTTGTTCATTAGCTTGATACTTGAAACGAAAATCATCGTCTTCACCCAATGAGTAGTCCAAACCCCACGACTGTCTTTAACAGAGGTTTCGAGGTTGCTGATATCGTAGACTGTCTCTGTCACGTAAAGGTAGGAAATGCCCATATAGATTTTCAAAATTTCGGGCAAAATTCAAAAACCCGCTTCTGGAAAATCTTGTCTAGGTCTAGAAACACCGTTGCCAGCTGCCGAGGGGACTCACTGGTGACCATCCACCTCAAGTTGCCCCTATTTGCCCTGTTGTCATCACTAGTAACCCCGTAGAGGAGGTGGATCTCGCCAATCGCGGAAGACACAATTTGGTTCACGATTTCTGCAATGATGTTAGGTTGTGTCGGTTTCCAACTGATTTTGCGACCAGCAACAATCAATGTCACTGTTGGAGGCTATCCATCAATCACCCCTAATTGGGTCAACGTACAATAGTGCCCCAGGAGGAAGATCCGCATGATCTGTTTTCCTAGGGTTTCACGAGAACCTGTTTGCGGCCATCTTCTGTCTCACTATTGTTGAAATCAAAGTCATTAGATTTGTGTCATTCATCATGCAGATATGGTCGTTGGTGTTCAAGTTTGCATCTATCTTGGGTAGATAACGCAACTAACATCTACGTTATATGCCAAAGAGTTTCATCAATTCCATTAAATCTCTACTCGATATTTTTGAACCTTTGTTCACTAGAACCATCCTTGGTCATCAGATTAAGGTGAAAATCCTTGCTCTAATACCTGCTCTAATACCAATTTTGTGCAGCGGATGGTTTGTTTGAAAAGATCAAAGGTAGAGTACTTAGATTAATCACATGATAGGCTAAAATTTTAAAGGAAAACGTTGAATTGTATCAAGTTATATCTAAAACTGTTACAAATAAGTCCTTTTATAAGGTTTGTAAGAAGAACCCAATCAAAAATAGGAAATTCTAAGAAACAAAGAATCTAATTAGAAATAGGAAATAGTAAGAAACTAGAAACTAAAATAAATTTCGGACTTGAATTAGAAAAAACCAAAAATAATAAAATAAAAACACTTAGAATTGAAGTAGGAATAACACTTAGAATCGAACAAGAAAAAGTGTGCTGCATCAATAAGAACATTTGTTTATTGAGAGGAAAGGATATCCAGAAGCAAAAATCACATGCAAAATGGTAAAATAGCAATAAGCCAAGGGGGCAAAAAAAAATCATCGAAAGTTGCATTAGAACGACAATATAGCAGAACCAGGAGTTTAAAGTAAGGCAGAATGACTTTCCAAATCCTTTTACTACCATCTTAGTTCATATCTCCTTTGAAATTTCTACAGAAGCAAGAGCCCAAGAGTTTGCTTAAGCATAACATTTAACAACTCAGCTTGAGCTTTAAATTACCTGGGCGCATGCAAAAGCAAAGAGCAATGAATCCCCATGTCTCCAGTGGCTTCCCCAAAGGTGAAATTTGTTGTTATACTTTGCTGAATTATAAGCGCACTGGAAGTAGATTAAACATCGTGTCAGACAAAAACCCAAATATCTGGATGCCTATAGAAAAATAGCAGAGTATGAATAAGTAAGATACCTGAGCTAACCTAGCTAAGAGGTATAGAGCAAGTGTGCGCCTCCTGTTGGAGTCATCTAAGGCCAAAACAGACAAGCCTGCAACTGAACCTGCTAAAATTCTGCTCCATCACCCCCTTAAACAGAGTCATAAATAACGAATAGGCTCTATCATGATCAAGAGCTTAAAAGCATTTCAAGCATTCTCTCAGATAAAACAGAAAAAGAGAAAGGGATGATAAATCAAAAATTAAATGCCACAGAACGACAGTTTATTGCCTACAGTAGCAAACTTACGCATTCAGTGGTGTCTCTTTCTTTCTCCACTTCCTCAAAAAACATCTGAGAGCATGATAAGACCCAGTGAATCCACCAAAAAGCAAGCCAATACGGCATGCTTCTTCTCTCACTATCAAATCTTTCTCTGAAACAAGTTGCTGCAAACAATACACAGGTGTTTATAAAGCATGCATAGAGATAATCCTGCGTTTAAAAAGCTTCTGGGTACACATGCCAAACAGTTTCAGAGGGGAGTTGGAAAGGTATGCAAAATTCTTTGAAAATATTATCCAGGAATTGTTGGCCTATGGTAGGTTTTACGAGCATCAACTTATCAAACAGCCCAAATAATTCCATGACTATAAATCACGGCAGCAGTTATAATCTCCAAATTCTAATTGGATCCAAATATCTTTCTAACCTATCGATATCAGTCCAATGAAGAAACAGAATCAAACAAAGAACCGTGATATACAGCCACAGAAATTATCATCAACTTATATCAACATACTATTTTCGCCGTCTAATCAAAAGACGCACTAATATATGTCATTTCATGTCAAAGTTGGCACTGACAAATTGCCTCCATTAAATAGCATCAATTTCCCTAACCCATACCAGTAACCACATCTCCAAAACTGCAACCAAACATCCTCCAAATAAAACAAAACAACCAGAATGAGCCTATCAATTTCGGAACTGCCAAATCTTCACCAATGAAGCTAGAGGAATGCAGGTCCTGTAGCAATCTACCTCACCCCTATTCCACCCAAAAGAAAGCACAACCACCATTTCTTTCGAAATTCCCACCAAAACCTACCAGTTATTTACCTTGAGATCGAGGAGCGAAGAATAAGACTGTCCTCGGGCGAGCTTGAAAGCACGAAGAAGAATCCCAATTCCGACCCTGACACCGTAGGAAAGAAGGAAACTCTGACAGAGATTCCCGATGGCGTTTGCTACGCAAGAGACGTCAGGATGGTCACAGAGCTGCGAGTGAGGACCGCGCGCCGCCGTGCGTTGACGGCGCTGCAGCTCCTCTATGGCTTCACGAAGCCTCTCCTCAGCCTCCCGCAAACGGCGCTCCGCTTCAGAGCTATCCTGGGGATTCTGCTGGTGCGGCGGCGGCGGCGGCGGCGGCGGCGGCGGCGGCGGCGGCGGCGAGGAGGCATCGTGGTGGCCCCTGGAGAGAGAGGATCGCATTTTGCTTCCGAGGTTAGCTTATGTTGGAGCAGTCATGAAGAGAAGAATACAAGGGGTCTAGCATCTGCGAGAGAGACGACGTGAAGAAGAAGGAAATGGGAAGAACGACACAGAGAAAGGGAGGGACAGAGAGAGGAGGAGGGAGGGATTTTTTTTCTTTATTTTTTTTTTTAAATTAAAGTTAAATAGTAAAAGTAATTATTACGTAATAAATAAAGTACAGTCCAAGTGGCAAGTAGTGATATTGTTTTTTAGCCTTTCAGATGAAGAAAGGATGATTGGATAGGTCGTCGGGACTGAGTTGGGCGGTGACGTAACGGCACAAAGACCATCCATTTGCTTATTTCGGCGCGCGTGAACTACAACCGTTCCTTCTCGGTGAACCCGAGAAATATACATAAATAAATTTAGGACCCGAAACCCATATATATTTTTTTATTTTATTTTTTGAACTTGTTGAAAAATAATAATTTTATGCCATGATGCGCGCAATTATTTTTTAATTATATAAATCACTTTTCTTCTTTTGATAAATATTTTAATTACAAAAAAAAAAAGAAACCTAATTTGATATTGGTGAGTAATAGTGGGTTTTTAGAAATGTGTAATCAGCACTTAATAAATAAATAAATAAAAATTAATCAAAAATTGGGATTATGCTAAATGATATTGTTACTTAGTGTTTAAAACACTTAACAAATTAGGTTTTAGTTAAAGTTCTTTTCCTACAATTCCCCATATATTAAATACAAATATGTATTGGTTAAACCAAGAATTTTAGATATTCAATTTAAAAAATTAAAAAAAAAAAATAGCATCCAAAATTTAGCTCTTTTATGAAAGTAAAGGCAATTGGTTGAATTGGGTATAATTTCATATAGTTTATTTTTCTTGCACGTCAATTATTTAGTTAATCTACTTTTTCAAACGTATAGTAGCAATATCGTTAATTTGTAATAATTAATAAATTCATAAATATATTTTTTTAATTACTTCAAGTTCAATTTTTTATATAATTTAACATTGAAAAGATTTACAAAAAGAAATGCAAGGTGCGTGAATCAAATCTCCTTTGTATTAACCTTCTTAAGTTAGACAATCATTACCATAAAGCAATCAACCATATTGACACCATCTGATATGGTAAAAAAGCAAACTATTCCAGGAATCGGAGGATTTGTAAGTAAAACCTCATGGCCTAACTCTAAATTTATGCAAATCTCATGTATTCGCCCTCGATATGCCCCTGCAAATCCACGAGATTGGGGTTAGTGCATTGCCCCAAACTGATGAAAAACTCACATCGTATAGGCTGCCGAAGCAGATGGATGAATTTATCTCGGTATCGTGCTTGATGTGATTGGATTCACTGGTTCAAATTCAATCGGAGATACCAATTTGATATGCTTTGATTAGCTTTCATCTATGCTTAAAGCAAACCAGAAATGGACCCAACAAATTCTGGGTTTAATACCAGGTTCAGGCTTTTGCAGCTGTATCTACAACAATAATACAATCTTATATTGCCAAAAGTTACATTGGGTTCGTGAGAAACAGGAAAAATCACTACATTTTGTTTCCAGTTTCCTCAGAATCAGCGGTGCTTATTTCGTCTTGAGTCTGCCAGGAAGCTTGCCACTGCTTGTCATAATCAGTGGCCTCATCAGCAAGCTTTCTCAGGTTTTCAAAGTCTTCTCTCTGTCTGAAAAGTACTATGCAGATGACAGTCACAAATACACCTGCTTTGCATATGAAATTGCCAGTTTGGCCAACCACATCCAGCCTTGTCAATGCGTCCACAACATACGCCATGAAGAATCCCACCATTGCAGCTCGACCTGCAAAAAGTTCATGTCTTTTTAACACTTGAACGTGTTCAGAAGTAGGCTATAATATGAAGTTGTTGACTTGAGCAAAGAGAGGTTTTCTTTTTGAAGTTTTTTGTTTTAACCATTGAGCAGCTCAGCTTCCGGTAGATATGATCTGGTGAGCCATGCCCACCATGGTATGACAGAGCTCCTGAACAGCACTGGTTCTTGATTGGTAGCTGTTTCTGGGTACAGTTCAAGAAACTTCCTCCTCCTTGCTTCTACAAAACCAACATATACAAAATAAAAATTTATAAATAATTTTTTTTTTATTGAACTTTTATTTATAATATTTAAATTACAATATTTGAATATATATATATAAGAAAAAATTTTAATAGAAAACTAAATATAAATCAGTCATATAAAAAAAAAAATATCTTTTAATCATAGAAGTCAGATTACAATTTGTATAAACATTGAATTTTTACAAGAAATCGAATTCCTACAAATACATATTTATATGGGAATTGAACTTTTATGATAAGTCAGATTTCTACACAAAACAAACCGGATGGTTATGAATTTTGTTTGGTGAAATTTTGGACTGTCTGCCCAAATCCCAATCCTATATTGCACAGATGTAGATCAAGAAAGTTCTCCATCGCTGAGATCTTAAGAGGTCACAGTTTTTTATTTATGATTATGAATGCCCTGAAATACGTAGCAAAAAGTTCAGGCCATGTTTAGTTGTAGAAAACTATTGAGTTTCAATCTTTGAATTCTTCTATGTTTTTCTTAGTTAATGAAGAAAAGGAAAATGAAAAAGCTTGATTTGGGAGTGAGAGATAAGATAGTATGATCTGAGAAACATGATTTTACTATTTTCAAACTCATTACTATATTTTGTGTGCTAGTATATAAGAATTTAGAAAGTGAAAATCAAAATAGTTATCCACAATTAAACAGGGCCTTAATTTCCAATTTCACAAGTAAAACTAAAGCATCACTAAAGTTAAATAATTCACGCTGACGAGGGATTATTAACCTGCAACAATCAATGAATTCCAATCCATCTTTCCATTCTTAACGAACATATTTAAATCCCATGTGCCTTTCTTCCAGCATTCATCGCTGAACTTTGGAGCAGGATATTCTGTTTCCAACCTCTGCTTCAAGACATTATCTCCATCATTCGAAGTATCAAACTGTAATGGAGACTTCAAGATGTCTTTTTGGCCTTCGACATTTGTGACCTGCTTTGTTGCCACAGAGCGGCTTAGTCTTCCTCTAGGCTGTTGTTTCTTGGTGTTAATATGATGTGAACTGCTGCAAGCTGTTTGCAGTGAGGCTGAAATGGAAATGGAAGCCATTGTTGCTCCTAGAGGCAGTCCTTTATGCTATTCATAGTTTTCCTGACTTAATTTTAAGGGATATGGAGCAAGATAAAACGCCCATACCTTACAAATAAGCAAAACTGTATTCTCACATGTTTTGTCAGTATGGTTATGGGCAACTTTTTTCTTTATCTTATCTGCTTATTTTTTTTACAATCCCTTATTTTCTGAAATGTTTTAAACCATTATAAGTTTGTAGCGTTGTGGAAAAGGAATATCACCCATCTGTATCAGTTAAGCAATTACCGACATTTTCATAGATACGATCATCAAGTGAAACTGATAAAGATGATTCTATAAACTTGAAAAATTTCCCTCATTAAAATACTACATAAAAATCAATATGACTGCAAAATCTAAAAGTAAAAGATCCTAGGATGTCTATTTAAAAAAAAAAAAAAGAAATATTCTAAGATGTCTCTTAAAACTGCTCCTACAAACCAGTCACTGATAAAGGGGAACACAATTGAAGAAAGCAGTTTATGCTTCCCACCCTCTTAAAACAGTAGCACGAGCAACTCGGTTTACTCCAAGAGTGAAGGCGCCCATCCGGAGATTGCATTGGTGTGATTGACACATGCTCTTGATGTTATGGAAAGCTTTAGTCATGTATATCTGAAGCTCTTTGTTGACCTTCTCCTCATCCCACATAAAACCTTGAATGTTCTGCAAAATTGATCAACAGGTAACTTGTTACAACAGTTGCATCCAATCAGCCTCATTTCAATTTGCCAGTTTTTATCTCAGCTTCCAGCAAAGTACGTGTATCTTTTCATAGACAAATCAATGTAAAATGGCCAAATACAGAACAGATACCGGTTTTTATGAAATTACAAGTTTACCATTAGAAATCTAATAATATTCAAACATTACAGAAAAAATTTTCCAACAGCTAATATTTTTGCATGCATCACTCTAGTTTTCTAGTGATTCCATTCTAACAATCTTATTTCATTAGTTCTATTACCTGAACCCACTCAAAATAGCTGACAGTCACTCCTCCCGCATTTGCATATATATCCGGAAGTATTACGACCCCTTTCTTTGACAGAATCTGCAATAGAGTAAACCTTGTGTTAAATTTGAAGTTGGTATATGTGGAATCCCAAAAACCTAAGTGTGTGATGTTACCTCATCTGCTTCTGGATCAGTAGGATGGTTCGCTGCCTCTATAATGAACTTGGCTTTCACATCTGCAGCGTTGTCCCTTCAAAGAGCAAATTGGAGATTTAATTGAATCAGAGAGGGAAGCACGAGAAACACGTGACTGATTTGAAATTAGGTTCAAGAGATCAATTTTCAACTAGGTAATGACACCGGTTCATCACATAAAAGCCAGCTTAAAAGTTGAATTACTTGACTAAGTTGGTTCGTTAAAATGTAAATCATTTTATGTTTGTCCATTCATCTTTATATGGAAAATAAATTGGTGTCTGCAGCAAAAAGCAATCATCGACAAATAGCTCACTTCTGTATGCTATTATAAAACAAAATTATGTTGTTAGACAATTCCATTTCTGCTTAAGGAGCAAGGAACTAGTTGACTGGAAAAAGAAAAGGCCAAACCTGTTAAGAACTCCACCTAAGGCACATGGGAAGAGAACATCACATTCATGTACAAGCAGCTCATTGGGATCCAATGCATCCCCACCAGCAAAATCTTTCAAACTATTGGTTGCTTCTTTATGCTGTATAAGTGCTGGTACATCAATTCCATTAGGGTTCTTAACTGCACCAGTGATGTCACTCACAGCAATAACCTTACCACCTCTCTCATTAATAAGTCTTGCTACCCAAGACCCCACATTCCCGAAACCCTGAAACGTTCATCAATGAGAGAATATCAATAAAATTATACATCCCAATAATAAAGTCATTAAAGTTTCTCATAATGACATAGAATCAATTTTTGGTATCTATCAACCTGAATAACGAACGTCAATCCCTTAATCGACTTCCCATGTTCAGCAAGAAGAGCTTCTGTTGCAAAAACCACGCCACGCCCAGTTGCAGCTTCCCTACCCAGTGAACCACCAAGATCCTAATGCCATAAATTTGAGAGACAGATGAAAAAAGTTAAACTCTAAACTTCTTAAACACTTATTTAATTTGATTGAAGATCGAGTCTTAATATTTACAATAGGCTTTCCGGTAACCACAGCAGGGGAATGGCCATGAAATTTGGAATATTCATCCAAAATCCATGCCATAGTTTGGGCATTAGTGCCCATATCTGGAGCAGGAACATCTGTGTGAATTCCTATCAGATCATGGATCTTCTGCGTAAAGACACGAGTGAGACGTTCCAATTCACTCGTACTCAATTCCCTTGGGGTGCATCCAATGCCGCCCTTTGCTCCACCATATGGAATGTCTGCTACAGCTGTCTTCCAGGTCATTAATTGGGCCAGGGCATTTACTTCATCTGGATCAACCTTTTAAAAAACATTACAGAACATATCAATATAAAACCCAGACCATGTAAAAGCTAGTTGTTTATCCACTGACAGAAATCTGACAGCAAATAGGAAATTATGAATGATAGGGGCAGGATTATGGTTCATCGAACAAAGAAGGATTTATGACGTGGATTTTCCATTTAATATTCAGAAAAATGAAAACAAGTTCATCTTCATTAATAATTACGGTAAAAAGGTAGGCTTTTCCTTAGTAAAAATGAATGTCGGTGTTGACTACAAACAAGATATCTCCGCAAGAAAATTTTAAAGTTCCCCAATTTGTAGTCCTTCGTCGATCTATATTCGTGAAAAGACAGAATTTGACTTCCATATGTGTATATATATATATATATATATATATATATTTACGGCTTATCTTGAGCAAGCACTACTTTGATGGTTGGAAAATCTTAAAATAGAATTTTTTTTATAAAAAAAAAAAAAACTAGCTAACCCATCAATCATCTAGCAAATCTGAAAGAATTTCACTGATTTTTGAACTCCAAGCTGTCCCTTCGAGCATAACGGTTCCAAATCCAAAAGCACTTAACAAATGAATTATGTGAATATAACAAACAAGAAAAGTACCAAAGATCTAAAAATTCAAATCCCAAAAAAACCAAATCAGAAACCACCAACAGAATCACAAACAGATGAAAAGGCATCACAGTGAAAAAAAAATGAAGCTGAAAAATCCGATCACCTCAGGATGATATCTAATTCCTCCCTTCATCGGTCCACGTGCATTGTCATGTTGGACTCTAAATCCAACATACGACACCAGACTTCCATCGTCCTTCGGGATCGTGCACTCCACCTGTTCATTTCACGGTCAATCAAACACTAGCATCAATATAATCGGACAAGATCGTATCATAACAGAGAACAAGAAACGAAAGCAGGAACAATCAATCAGCAATGAAATTGAAATTAAGCAGAGGAGTGAGGATTAAACATTCAAAACCTTGATCTCTCTAAAGGGGATCAAAAGACTCCGTTCTAGTTTGGAGTCCAAGCCGAGAATACGAGCTGCCTGGCGGAAATTGCGGTTAGTTGCGGCGAGAGCATTCATGGCTGACTACGAATCTTAACGCAGAAGATGAGTGAGTATGAAAAGGAGATGAGAGGGAGAAGATGGGGGAAGCTGTGTATATATAGTAGAGGGAAGAGCCGAAGGCCATGGCTTTGAAAAGGTGGGCGCTGACGTGGATAATATCGCTTTTTAACGCATGGGAGAAGACGATTATTTTATTTATTTATTTTAGAAAATTAAAAAGGAATATTTTAATATAAATATTTTAAAAACTTTTTTTAAGTAATTTCATTTAATGGGGGAGGAAAGAGAGCAGCCGAAGGGGAAGTCAACCGTATTAGTTGGTAAATGCAGAAAATTAGGAATGATCTTGACCGTTCATTACAACTAAGTTTTGAACAATTCATCCGAACCAAACAAGACCTTTACATACACGACACGGTTAAAGTAATTTATTATTATGAGATGCCACGTGGCAGAGAGCGTACACTTTCAAACATCTTTGGCGGGTGAACCTAAACTTGGCTGGCAGTGACGTGGTGCCTCGACAGCGCCTGTAGATGTTATCCGCGTCGCCGCGTCCACCTTGATATGACGTGGAGTTTCCTTAAGTGGAGGAGGAAGCAAGTTTTGGTTTATTTATTTTTGGGAAAAAAATCCACAAATTTTTATTATTTATTTTTTGGTAAGGCCAATTTTGTTTATTTATTTATGACGTAATCTCCTCTCGCAAGTTTGGATTTTATCGATTTTTCGCCACCTGTACAGCTTAACTTCTTTCCATCCACAAAAATATATTTATTAATTATTTATAAAAGTGTACAACTTGAATTTTTCAACTTTTGTCCAAAACGTTATATAACAGAAAAGCTAGATGTAAATACGTTGGATTTAGTTTAAATTTCGACTTAATAGAAATACAAATTTAATACACATAAATCAAAAGAGAAAATGAATTTCAAGTGAATTTCGTTTCAAATTCAAGTTAAATGTTGGTAGTTTTAGGGGCACAAACTGAACGAAATTTATGTGATTTATAAATTGATATAAGCTGTCAATTCATACAACTAACGTTAGTTTGTAGGTATTTTTCATATCATCTTTAAAGATGTACATTGACTTTATAGAAATGTGATGGGTGACGAATGAAGAATTGTAATAAGACATTAAAGCAAAATATTAGATTTACTAAAAACGATTCTTCCACTCCTTTAATTAAATAATTCTTATAATTACAACAAAGTCTTTTTTGGGCTGTCTTTTCAAATATCCCCCACGGCTAATGTTTATATCACCTGTAATTAACCATCTTTATTTAGGTAATCATATTTTTCCCTAAACCAAATAGCTCTAATCCCAATCCTATCGTGGCCTTAATGTTTTTCTCAATATATACAACATATATATATATATATAGAGAGAGAGAGAGAGAGCATTAAACTAGGTATCTTCCTTTGAGTGCCAACGCATGAGTCAGAAGTAAAAAAAAAAAAAAAAATTATTAATTTATTTAATAATCATGATACAAGATCATTTTCTAAGTTAGATCATAAAACATTCTCATAACCCCTTTTAAGATACAAGTGTTGCGTATTATAATTGGTAACTAATTTCTTGATAAGTTTTATTAGGAACGTGTATTAAAGGTGGTCTAAGTTGGAATTACTTTATTATAATATCGTTATTATTCATTTTGTAAAAGACGTATTGCAAAAACACACAATGTTTTTCACGTTTATAATTTGTGAGCTATAAATGTTATGTACATACATATATAATTTTGGTCACAGGGACAGAAGTTGCATATTTTCCTATTAATTACGGCAATAGTTTTATTTTTTTTTTATCCAAATAAGTACTTAATTAAAGATTGCAATTGTTAGTGTTATTCCATTATCAAATTACTAAAAAGTTACTAATCTAAACACTGTAAGAATTGAATACTCGTAATATTTAATTATTAGAAAATATCTAAATACCTGGTAATTAGAATACCAGAACTTCTGGTTTAACGTTTACATTTAGGCTTAATTTAGATCGACTAAAAGGTGGGTAAAGGAGCAAGAGAAAGAGCTGATCTTGCTGCTATCTCGGATCCAAAGAATCAGAACTCTTGTGCTGCAGAATCTGCATATATATTGTATATATTATATGAACCAGAACTACGTTGTCTTCTTGTGCTAAGAGATTTTCCTCTCTACCTCACCGCATATAATCATCATCAAATATATAAAGATACTGGCGGAAAAATGAAAACATATTGATCACATTAAAAAGTGCCCATGTTTGACCGGAAAATAACATAACTAGTGCGCAACATCCATGTCAAAATGTAAACGACCAAGTAGTTGGTAGTGCAGAGCTCAGGGATATACCAATGAGGATTGCAAAAGCAACAAAATCAGAGCTGAACAAATGCCCAGTGATCCTGCAAAATTATATCTTTGTGAGAAATTATTTTACATTTCTATTACTTACTGAGCTGATCAATAAAATTTACATGGTGAACTTTTTATCAAAATATCAATAAAAATAAAAATCTCCACAGCACAAATATAATTTATCTACCTCTTTATACCTACACCTCGAGTATGCTGGTAAAACTAAGATATGTACTTTTGACTGGAAAAAAGAAAAGAAGCCAAAAAGGGTTATAGACAACTAGGAACCATTCAAAAACAGGGATCTGCTATGTAAGTATTCAAGGTATATTAAACACCAACTAACAACCAAATTTTTTCATCGTACACATGCATTTGAATTGCCAAAAGGAACTAAACCATAAGCCTTTATCATCTTGACAGACCGTACTCCTGTACTTCATTCCTGAAGTTTCCAGGGGACTTTTTTCCCCTATTGTCGTATAATATCCACAAAGCTATATTTTATAGATTGTTACTACAATGAAGTATTTTCTTTGAAACAAATTCTGTAAGGAAACATAAAGATGCCAATGGTGAAGGCATCCCAAAAGAAAGGGAAAAATCAAAACATTAACCTTCAACATATTTTCGCTTTAAATCCCACTGTCAAAACTCTGTAAGTCAGTTCTAAACAAGGAACCCAATTTTTTTACTTCATAAACAATGCTGGCAGACATAGATTACCTCAGCAGAAGTCTGTCCAATGTTGTTTCTATGGTAGAATATGAAGAATATCAACCTTCCTTCCTGTAACCAAACTACATATACATTAGAATCATTTCCTTCTTGTTTGCAAGCAACTGCCATTTATGTTTTATAACAAAAACAATTATTTTTCATGAAAATAACTGCCCAATTAATCAATATGTTGAAGAATTATATACTTTCTCTTTCTTCGATCAATTCCAGGTGGACCAGTATTTCTCATATCGTTCTTTGCAAGAGAAGATCCAGGAGGTATTGCATATTGCATTGGAGAAAGAGCTGGAGAAGAAGCAGTTGTCATAGCAATAGTTGCAGCTGGCACAGGTGGGATAGAAGCTGCGGGTGGGGAAGGACCAGTAGGTTCAAGAAGAGGCCGCGGCAAAATGTGTTTCAGTCTGTTGTTTCTGTAGTTCTTCCAAAAGTAGAACTGCTGTCTGTGTGCCAATTCCTAAGAGATTACAAGTGACACCAATTTAGTTCAGAACACACATCAATGTTTCTTTTTCAGCAGAAGTAGAATATCATCTATGAGGAACCAAAGAGTCCCAGCAATGTACAAAACTATAAAACAGAAAGTTAGAGAGCAAGAGCCACCAATGTAAAACTACACAAAATAGAAAATTACAGTAGTGACTCGGCCAAATATCAACGACCTCTTCCAAGTCTTCCACATCAAATACATTCTCTCTCAAAAAAAAAAAAATCTACCTCGCAGAGGATAGATTGATCTTCAAACAAAAAACTCCTAAAGATCTGGAACAGATGGTCTCTAATGCTAGCAAAATTAGACACAATGCTGGAATCTCCTATTTCCTTCCTTTCAAATAGTCCAAAAATGGCATGAGGAATAAGAGCTACAAACAGGAGATCCTTATTTTATCAAAACTAAGGGCAACAAGAACACTCACATATTCCTCAATCTCTCTGTCTTGAGGTTTCTGCAAAGATCAATGTGCCATGATATTGAACAACATCGCCCCACCCCCAATCACCCAAAAAAAAATAACAATCTGTTTCTGCCGCTTCTTTCTTCAAGGTTAATTTGTGAATCATCAGAACATATTTCTCCTTGATAAAAATGAAATTTTCATCCCTTCAGGCCATCAAATGAAACAAGAAGTTTCATTTACATGTGAAAACATTACATAGATGCACACCCCATACACTTGCAAAGAAAAAATTGTTATGATGGTGCAATTACATGGGAATATTACATATAACACAGGCATACACGCCCTTCTATATGTGCTTCGGGCGCATTGAATTGTTCTATTTAGCATTTAAAAAGAAATTAACACAATAATTTGTATATATTATTATCATGAAAAAACTAAATAAATGAAAACACATCTAGACTGATTAATAAATAAAATAATTTTTATTTAATTAATTTTAACTATCAAGTAATATTGCTATCTAAATAGCTTGAACTAATGAAAAAATACCGCTTATCACCATCTTAAAACAGCAAAAATCAATATTGTGGAATAAAGAAGTCTTTATATATATATATATAAAGAGTGAACCTGCATACAAGGACTTTACAAAGCTACCTGCTAATAAAATTCCCAAGATCCTTCAAAGAATTGACAAGGTCCATTTCCCATCCACAAGAGGAAAATTAATGAGGTACAACCTATCAAAAATATTCCTAAATTCTTTGGTACAACAGTTTGAGAGGCCCTGAAGACTGTCCAAAACTGACAAGGGTGATGCAGAATGGGCTAGCACTAAATTTCCTAAATAATTGAAAATTATAATTATATTAAATGTAACAGATATACTATTTAGGAATCTATTATTATATTATTTAGGAGTACTATTATAATCTTAGTAATTTAGGATTTCATTCTTAGTAGTATTTTTCTATTTGTATTAGGATTAGTATTCATAATATTATTAGTTTAGTTCCTTATTCTCATTAGGATTAATATTCTTAATTCTACTAATTTATTATTTCTTAGTTTAATTTTATTTAGGAAAAATTACTTAGAAATCATTATAAATACCTTTCTAATTTCACTTATTAGAGCATTCAAGTATTCAATAATAATTTTCAGAATTTCTCATAATATATTGTATGACTCAATCAATTCTTAGGTCTGATGCCTAAGAACCCCTAGGTGCGATATCTAGATTTTTTTTTTTTCCAAATTCTTAGCAGACAAATTAACTCTAATTTGTCCTACAACACAAGGATCATGCTAAATCACCCTAAATGACCCAAGACAGATACCACAAGCTCAAAATCCTTTTACAAAAGCTGTCTCCCAAGACCTTCACCTCTCTTGTACAAACCACTAAAAATCCATGAGAGAGAGGAGTTCTTACACCTAATCCAAAAGATAAAGACACAGCCCCTTTCAGGCACTTAACTGTATCAAGATTATCAAAGTTTCACAAAATGAAAATACCAACTAAAGCACCCATACAATGAGATTAAACCAACTCACCTCCCTACTAGTCCACAAACTTCTTGACCAAATAATCCTCATCTTGTCCATCTTCGTCTCTTCAAAATAGCCAACTCCCTTTTCCATTCCTTTGACAAATCTTTAGTTATAGCTCCCTCACTCTAGTTGTTGAAACCTCTCACTTTCAATGAAATAATTTGATCTCATCATTGAAAATAGTAAGTGCTGCAATTCTCTCATATCAACCTTTTGGCCCTCCAGCCATAACTTAGAGAATACTCAAGTCTCTTAAATTCCTTTTTTTCTTAGAAGAAAATAAGTTTCATTAAAGAACACACAATCAAATTGATTCCAGCATGGTGACAAAATCTCTAACTTTTTTTGAGACTACAAGATGACAAAGAGGAAGGAAACAATTTCCCATCATCTTTTTCATTAAGGTCTATGCTCCCTGAAGACTTAGGACCAGAAGTAGCAGCTTAGATATAAGTCTTCCAATTTTAAGACCTCTTTGAGCCAGTAACTCCTTCACCTTGCTTGATAGAGGAAGTTTTCTACTCAGATTTAAATAGATTGGCTTGACAAGACCAAGATCTGGCCCAATAACTAACAGGGCATAAAACAAACTTTAAAAACTTTCTCCAACCAAGAAGGGCATGGTGGCCTCTCCACCATCCCATAAACTAAACTTAAGGCGTAAATTGAGCTAATTGCCAAAAAGATCCTCCATTGGCCATTCATTTCAGTGCCTTCAGCGATCACTAGTCTTAGATAGCCCCCTCCATTCTTCTCCTTAAGCTGCAGGTGACTACCCAGTGAGACCTCTACTCTAGAATTTGTTGGACCTCATATCCAAAAGAATTCACAAAAAATTTGAAAAGCCATCTAATTTCCTGGTTGAAGAAATTAAAAGAAAAATTCAGCTTAACACCATTCTCAACGATCCTGAGAATGTCTTAAACTTCAACCTCTTGAAACTACACCAAGAGATTTCTTCTCCATCACCAAGAATTCCTTGGTGGGAGAAAAGGCATTGTAGTAGCTGAGAAACACTCAATCAAGCAATCATCCAGAAAATGAGATGGAGAGAATTTTCTGAACTTAGAAAGTGAGAGCATTCCTAGATCTCCTTTCAATTAAATGGAACTCGTCAAAACTACAATACTTCCTCATCAGTTGAAAAGAAGACCAAGGAAAGAAAAACAATTTGGAAGACATTAAATAAAAAAAAGTAGTTTGTTCCTATGCATCTCCAATTTCCCGTTTTAACAGGCATATTAAATAAAAAAGTTATTGAACGAGACTCCAAAGGCATTAGAATTGGACCTTGTTTCCAGGATGTGCCATGGCATTGCGGAAAGTAGGGTTCTGAAGAAGTTCAAGGAAAAAAAGGCAATGCGGATACCTGTAACCATCCTATAAGATAAGTACTTAGATCAAGGTAAAAGAAACCAAAAAAATATTTGATTCACAAGGTAACAAGAAGATCAAATAAAAACACCTACTTAAGAGACAAAAAGTCAATGAATCCTACAAAGTTTTCTTGCTTTACAAGAAAATCTCTATTTGCCTAAAAGTTTGAAGTACTCACTAGACTATCTTCCAAACCCTCAATCCCTCAAAAGCTCTCTTATTACTGTCATTCCAAAAGAGCAAAGAAGTGGGCAAAGGAATGACAACTAACACACAGTTAAGCTCACTAAACCAAAACCAACTGGAACCAGCTAACCATTGATAAAACATTACACTTGCTACCAATTCCAAAGGCTTTTTAAGACTTAGCATCTAGCCCAAGAATATAAAAAATTTACATAATTAGTGGATGTGGTTAGAAATAGATGGCTTAACACTTTTAGTTCTTCAATTTTGGATCATGACACTTATAGATTGGAAGATTTTGGGAATGTCATTGATCTCTTAATTGATTTGTTAAGTTTTTTGTACATGGGTCCTACCCCCTGGTACTTATAATACTACACTTTTTATCTCAAAAAAAAATAATGGATGTGGCATCTTGTTTACAAAAATAACACTGGTTCACCAGAATTTTTACTTGTCCTCAAACTATCAATGGTTAAGATTCTCCCCAAATAACCTCCCCAAGTAAAAAGGGGAACTCTAGGAAACACCACTTTTAAAGACATAGTCAGAAGCTATGTCTCTCAATTGGTTAATTGATCACAACCATCTTACAGAGATTTCCAAAATATTTCCCAGTTCACCCAAAACAGAAGATTTCTAAGTTCATCATCCTCCAATTTTGACATAATAAGAACATCCTAAAAGCGCCCAAAATATCAAGACTTTCCACCTCATGTTCCTTGCACCCGACAATCTCCTTACTCCTTTCTACACTACCCCCATTCCAATAATTGGTTGCACACCAAGTCACCTTTCCGTTCTCTAAGAAAATGATAGATAAATTTCTCAAGGTCATTCATCATGTCATATTCCAGCAATGGTGCCACAATCACCAAAACAAGACAAAAACTCCATGTAAAGTTGTCAATCGAACTCTTCAACTCCAAAGCAGCACTTGCTCAACAAGATAGGGCACTGGTAAGGTTAAATATGTTACTTTGACACTTGACGTGCATGCCAACATTTGTGATCCAAAGTTAGATGTTGTGCTCTATGATAATAAAAAGAAGATGACAAAAAATCTCAAGCTAGAAGTTAAAATAGGGCACTAAGATGGAACTACTTGCTCTTGAATGTCTCAATCTTGAATATTTTTACTAGTACTAATTAACCAATTATTATCTTTTTTAAAAATTAAAATATCAAGCTTCATTTACTATAAACCTGCCATGTCTTGTAGCAAAGGCTAATATTCGGTTATGCAAGACATTGTCATAACTTCCTCAAAGACTTACATTATAAATTTTATGTATTCTGGCCGTTGCCAGTATTGGAGGTATTTCAAGTAGCCAATGAAAGCTTCATCTTCGAAATAACGATTCTGAGCCAGATCTGCATTAAAAATTTAAGGGCCAAGATTCAAGAAAGAATTTGTAATCAGAACACCACTAAATTGAACTTATCAGGAATATGGACGCGGTGAAAGAGAAGAAGACCAAAGAAGAGGAACACTGATTAAAAAAGCAGTTTACTGACTAAGAAATTTGCTCAAGTTACATACGTAGCAGAGTCTGCATGTATACACACATAGAGATGTAAGCATAGAAGTATATATTGGTCATGTTAATTTGAGAAGCTGTCATAAAATCAAGCTAGGAATACATCAATTCTTCCTCATCGCCTAAAACTTCAACATGATCTTAGTGAATTAAGAGTTGGAAATGCCAAAGAAACACAGACTGTTTACTTATTTATTTTTGCAAAGGAACAAGAAAAAGTTGGGTTGTTTATCAATTAACACCCTCTATGTTCAATTGTGAATATATAAACCATAAGCTTTGGTATTTCACCATCTGTTCAATTTTGGTCAATTTTAACAGGACTAAAAAGGATATTGCCATATTATATAGTTTGTTTGATTGATTTATAAATTTTGTTACATGTAACCAAAACCAATCCTTCCGAAAATCACATTCTCCCTGCTTTTCAAACACCCGGCTCTCTCTCTCTATCTTTTCAAAAAAGAATTTCCGGTGTTTAGTTTTTTTTTTGTTTTACATAAAAATTTCCAGTGTTTAGTGATGCCAACATATGAAGAGAGTAAGTTATTGTTATAACAACCACACAACACACACATCAAAATAAAAGCAAAAGAGCAAGAAAGAATACAAATAATTTTTTCACAAGTCTGTGATATGCCTACTCCATGGAGCCAACTACAAAAACTTTTCGCTATTGAAGCAGCACTCTTACAACTACAGTTTCCTCCATATATAGCAAGTGGGAAATCCAATTTTTATAAGAATATGCCCCTTATAACAAAAAGCTGCCTAGGCCCAGAACAGCATACCAGAAATCTTCTGTAAGCCACAACTCAACAGAAGCATGATACAGATGGTACCTGAGAGGGTGGGAGGGGTGGGGGAGAGCAGTGAAGCCGCTGGTGGTTTTCCCCCTCTGTTTCATTTTTGTTTTTTATTAAAGAAAAAGATTTCCTTTTGATTTTTGTTTCTTTAGAAACACAGTGTGCTGGTATTTTCAGGCTTTTCGATTTCAATGCAATAGTTAGATTAGGTTCAGTTCAGATGCAACTTTTACACTTTGTTGAAATGGAAGTATCATTAGGTTAAGTGTAAATAAAATAACAAAATATAAGTTGACAACAGTGTTATTTATAATTTGTTAAAACAACCATATTTTAACAAATGGTGTTATTTGATTATTTCTAAAAGTTTGAGGTCACAGTTGAAAATACAAGATGTTAATTGATTAACAATCCAAAATATTAGGTGCTGTCGGACGTTTCTTCTTATATTTACTGTTAATTGATTAGCAACCCAGAATATTGGGTGCTGTTTGACATTTCTTCATATATTTTTTGTCAAGGAAAGAATTTCTAACTTCAGTGTTGTTGTCTAAGACTCTGACAAATCCCAAGAATAAACACCAAATTCCTAAACACTTACAGGCCAAAGGATCTTGAAATCTCATTTTAAAATATCATTGCACTTTACTCTAAACCACAAGATTTAGATGAAATCCACAAGAACAACTCTTGAATCATTGAAAACAGTGACAAAAGTTAGAATTTAAACTAAAGCTCTTTCCATTCTTTAAATGAATAAATCATCAATAAGAGAACCACATTTCCCATAACTATCCTCAAATTCCTGAAGAAATAACAAGAAATGCAGAGCTCCCTAATCCCCAACCCTTTTTAATTGTTACTCAGATTCCAAGGTGAGAGCAAGGAATTAAGCATCAAAAGCTTCTAAAAGTTTTTTTTTTTTTTTTTTTTTTTTGAGAGGACTTTGGAACATATTTTTACCCATCTAATTTATGTTCCATGATGATGCAAAAATTTCTATCCCATACTGCAGTAAATGATCTAATGAGAAAAGTACTTCATGCAGAATCACAGCAAGGTTCTACTATAAACTTACAGTGGATGTAGGTAGGATTGCCGAGACACTGAACAAATTCCAACTCAAGTAAAAACCGCTGTCGCCCATCATCTGGATCCTTGTATATGTTCTTTGGTCTGAAAATCATCTCATAATTTCTTAATAAAATTAAAGCTAAACTGAATAAGATCATTATGAACTACAGAAAAATGGTGAGAAATAAACAAGTAATTTGCATATAAGAACTAAAAAACTCATAAAAGAACAAAAAGTTTCTCCATTCCAATTAAAAAATCTTTGTTCTCTTCTGTTTTATTCTCCAGCAACCAAATAGAGACAATCGAGATATATTGAGAGCATTAATTAAAAAAAAAAACTATAATGCAAAATTGTAAATTCAAAAAAAAATCAAATGGAGAAAATAACAGGAGCTTACGAGGAAGTATTTGTAATCGCGTCATCACTTTCTTTACTGGATGCCATTAAATCCTTCAAGAAAAAAGGAATAATAAGAAAAAGAAATATATTCATGCATATAAGAGAGAGCTACTCTAGAGATGCAGTAAATTAAATACCAACAGTTTTCAAGCAGACATATAATACGTGTCGTTTTATATATACAGAAATTATAAACACTTAATTAAGTAACACTGCAAACATAGGCATAACTTTATTAAAGAAGAAAGTATAATCTGGATAAGTGATCAAGTGAAAAATTTGCTCTTATATACATGTACATACTTATATAATCCCCACACTAAAATGAGAGAGACTGTGGCAAGATAACATGTGCTTTCACAAATCCTGGTGTTGTAACACCCATAAAGATTAAAATAAAGGAATGCTGGGACTCGTCAATAATGGGTGGAAGAGGATGAATTGAAGAAGAGAAGGTTATAGTTGGTAGCTGGAGACGGTTTCAGAGACAGAATAAAGGAAGGAGAGTGAGACCCTTGCTGCAGTGCCACTTGCAGGGGGGAGCTGCTACTGAAAGAAGGAGGGTGTCACCAACAATGGGCAGAACGGCAGAAAAGGAAGAACTGAAAAAGAGATGGAGTTGGAGAGTAAAGTGGTGGAAAGTTTGAGAGAAGAGACATCGACAAAAGGGGAGAGAGACAGTGAGACTTGAGAGTTGAGATGGGGTGATGTGTTCAGGTTTTTATTTTCTTAGTTTTATATCTGCAATTGCATTTTTTAAAATATCTTTCATATATAATCAGGTCGAGTTCAAACGAATTTTTTATTTATAAAACTAGACTCAATCCAATCTTCTTCTTTCATCCAAGAAAACCAAAACTCAATCTGGCACACAAAGAAAATTAGCCTGATCCCATCCTGCCTGACTTGAGATTTTCTTCAAAAATCATTAAAAGAGTTGAAATGGATCCTTCCAGATCCAATGGCTCACTGTTTTCTCGTCATCTCAGAATTCGTACTTACTCTTTATCACCTCATGCAATAAAGAAAAATATTTTGAAGGAAAAAACTAGATTCACTTAACCAATAAAGGCAGGTTTTTTAGATGAGAAATTCGCAATGGCTAAACCACCATTTGCCTGGGAAGACAAAACATATCCCAGCATACTAAATTGTCTCTTGAAAAATTTCCCTCTCAGACCATAAGAAATTCCCTATTATCATCTCTACCTCAACAAGCACCCCCGTAGAAATGCTAAACAGCAAGAGATAAGGACTACAGTACCACTTGGAGAGATCACACCACCGTTCCAATACTAAAAACTCCTAGAGACCCTACTCGCCACTGGGTACCAAAAAAACTGAGTCCGAGAGTTACCACCAAGCAGAACGCCAATTGTAAAAGATCAACATAATCACATCATATCGATGAACCCCGCAAGCCTAGAACAAAAGTTCATCTTATAACTTCAGTGTTTTCATTAATAAAATTACCCTCCGTCTTTCTTGACTCCTAGCTCTCTAATTCGTATTAGAAGTCAGTCCTATATTTCTATCAGAAGCCCTACTAAAACCCGCTCCATAACCTTAATCGTTATTGATCGACTCATCCAATTACATAACAAGAAGTGGATAACGAAAGAACCATAACTAGAAGCAGCAAAGCAATTGAAGTATAAGGCATCAGGCATGTTTGAAACTCATTCAATGCTGTTCCCTACTTATGAAACTTGAGAACATATAATCACCAGGAAATCAATTACATTTTCTAAAATTCCAATTGTAATATTAACGCATAGATACCTGAAGGAACAGAACTAAAGCCTTGAAAGCAAATGGACACCGAGCTGTTCCCTTCACGAACACAGAGGTAATCCCTAGCAGAAACCTTTCTTACCTCTTCTGAACTTCGACCAATAAAACCTTTTAAAAGATTGCTCTATGCCCTAATTTCCCCTTCTGCAGATTTCAGCAAAAAGCTCCACTACGCGCACACGCTCTCTCTCTCTATCTCGTTTTTTTTTTTTTTTTCTGTCGACTCTCAAAGGAAGAACATTCCCCTCAAATTCCTTCGGTCGGTTGTCATTTTTTCACTTCGCTGCGCAGATGCCTTCCTCTCTTTTTGCTGCTCTCGGTTTTCCTTTTCCCCGCGATAGCTTTCTCCTTTCAGATATCAGACTTCCTCTCTTCGTAGGCAAAACAGAACATCCTCGGGCCTCTCAACATCCTTCTCTTCGGAGGCTTCTCTCAGGCGCGTCGCTTGTTAAGTGTAAAAAAGAATCTTTTGAGCTCTCTGGCGTGATGTTTCTTTCAATTGCACGAACCTAATTCTAGACACAAATTGTTCGAAAATAAAATCAATACCTTTTTTTTTTTGGGTCTACTTATATAGTACGAGTGAAAATTGGAAACAAATCTAAGGTATTACGATACTAATATTATTTACGTTTTTTTTTTTGGAGTGAAAATATTATTTAATATTTTATTTTGTGATTTATATGTACGTGAAAGCTTTCGTATCATAAAAAAGTGAAATTAATTTTATGAAAGCCAAGAACAAAACTCTGACCGAAAACACACCCCATCTATACATACAAAATGCGTATTTTGTTTGAGAATTTCTTCATTAACACACAGAATAATCGTCTCAGTTCTTGCCACAGGGGGATTTGAACTACTTTTTTTTGCTTGATAGTTTCATTGTTTGGATTATTTTACAGAATACAGTTGAAACTTAGTAACATGTCAAAATACCTAGCCCATAATCAACACTAATTTAGTATGATATAAGAGAATATTTGTTGAACACAAACATTAGGGCATTTGTTTAATTTGTTTTAGAAAATATGTATTCCCGTATATATACAAATTAATATATCAAAATATTTAGCTTACAATGAGTAATAATCTCATTATAATAATAAAAACATTTGTTCAACATTAAATTAGGGCATCTCGTTTACGGGGAAAAAGATATACTGTAAAAAGAACTCTTATCTAAATTCTATATCATAAAACATCCCTTAAATTAAAATTATCCAATACTTTAAAACCATGCAAAACCAAAAATATCAGACAAGAATCCATAACTATAAATCCTATCTGCTACAACATTTGCATAACTGCCTCGCCTCTGGGCGATCGAAAACGAACGCAACATCAATTATTTTAGCAGGCCTTTGGCATGCAAATACAATATGAGGTTTTCCCTCTCCCTACAGATTACAGAAGCAACAACTGCGGTCACACCATAAACCATCAAGAACCGGTGCCTTCTCACAATTGCAGCTGCTACTAATCAAGCTCCATTAGTATGGCCTGTATCGCATGGGACGCCTAAACCTGGGAACCCTCCTGCATGCCCACACTCACTAAGTTCAGTAACATGAATACCAAATAGTTTCTTCTTTATGCATGGATCAAGGAGGGCAAGGAAGCAATGACAAAGTTAAAACAACTAATGATATCATATTGATGGTGTTGACCGTGTTACCAATGTCAGCTGAAGAAAAATCACATGATGTTGCATCTTTTAATAAAGTTTAAACAAGATGTTTACAAAACCAAGTTGGCAAAGACATTAAGTATCACGCAAACTAACAAAGCCGATGGTTTATTACGTGATGTATCATACAGCAGACAACAAAGCTGGTACATTGGTTATTATAAGAAATAATTATTTTCTGCTAACTTTCTATTACTTCTGATTTACTAAGCTTACATCATTATTGATGAAATGAAAAGCTAAAATGTTTTGGAAGAAAGAGACAATTGATGTTAGATTCCTTTTGTTATGCGGTAATAGACTGTTCTACTTACCCATAGCCATATGAAGGATAAAAAGGAGGAGACGGCATGAATGCCCTTGGGGTTCTAAAAAATGGATTGGGCCGTCTTCCTCGATATTGTTTCATCCCTGGAATGTTTGTTCGCTTTGCAGAGACCTGCAGATGACCCAAATAAACAAGCAAATATAATTTGCAACTATAAGTTACCCGCTAATTATCACAATACAATTAAAAAATCCACATACCTTCAACTGTCGACCATGCAATTCAGATTCATTCAATAACAGGGCATTCTGGACAGCATCAAGTTCAACAAACTCAACATAAGCAAATCCCTTTGGCTGGCCAAATTTATCAGTCAAAATTGTCACCCTGTTTACAGTTCCACAGGATTGGAAATGCTGCTGAACTTCCTCGGGAGTGCATGAATAGTCAACCTGAAGTAACAAAATATAAATAGGATAAGAACTCCATATTCTTTTGAAGTCTAAAACTGTTCAGAGACTCACTACTAGTATACAAACAATAGACATAGTAAAATCTTTTTCAGCACCGCCATAAAAACTCCCACAAGCTATAAAATATCTTATTTAAATTATAACTACTGCCCAGAGGGCAAACCATATTGCAATAGCAGAAATTTCCCTTCCCCTTGGTAACTAGAAGCATGGACCAGTACCACATAATGGTTTGAACCTGTGACCTCCTAGTGGGCAAGAATGTGACTCTTTACACCTTGAGTTACACCTTGGGCTCGAAGCATATATAAATTACTCGTACACAAGGTTTAGCTTCCCCAATAGTAATTAAAAATATTAATAGTATGCCATTATAATTATTTCCCAGAAGGGGCCTGAGTATTCTGAGAGATGCATCCTAATTGACTGACGGAGAATGTGAAGATCCTATGGATATATTTCAAAACTAAGTAACATTTATATTATTAAAATGCTTACATATTATTTAAGCATTTACCTCATATAGGAACTAGTATATCTATGCTTATTAGTAGTACGAGTTTAAATTTCCTAACTTATTTAGTTATTCTCTTTTATAAGTTATTCAATTAATTAATTTTTCAAAAGGTAAGTTCAATATCTATATTCTTTCTACTTCGACATTTCAAAATGTGGGATCAATTTTTCGTGAAATGTATAACAAGAAGATCCTAAAGTGAAGATATTTCATTACTACGAAATATTTATATAATTGTAATTATGTGTTATTAAGCTACTTAGTTTATTTTGGCACTGATACCTAAGGACTTATTAACGGTATCCTTTTATTATTTCTTATTTACTTAGGATCTTATTAGTGATTCTTTATAAATTATTCAATAAATTAGTTTGTTTCCCTCTCTAGCAGAATTTCCTAAGACAACAATTCCTATTTTCATTCTGTTATGATACATATCAATAGGGTATTCCACTATTTTTTTTATAAACCATTCCTATGATTATCATACAAATATTACCTTATTTATTTGATTATCAAAGGGATGAAATCAAACCAATCACAAAATTGTGCAAGAGTTTGTATAGACAGATTTAATGCTACGAAGCAAATTACTATAAGAACGCTAACCAACAAACTGAAACAGTGTAGGTCACACTCCACGACAGTTCCTAGGTTACGTTACTCATCAGACAGCTATGTCTCAAAGTGGAAATAAGAGCCATATAAATTATGAAAATCAAATCGATAATACGAGCGTTATGTTGTAAAAAGTAAAAAGCACCGGAAAAGATTGTAAAACCTCACATTACCAACATAAATGGATCGAGAATCCACTTCCTCTTTTTCTGCCATAGTTGCTGAACCACTGGAGGTATCTTCATATGCATTCAAGAAAAAGATGGAAAAAAAACACCAGTCAAATTAACTACACTAAGAACCATTCGTAGAGCTTGAAAACTTGCCGTGATATTTAAGATATGCAACAAAAAATATCATGCATAAAGCTTAAGACAACAACTACCTATATGTATCTAATGTCAATATCTACGTAGAGCACTACCAAGTTAGTTAAAAACCAAGCAACGCCTGCATTATGCAAGTAACCAGAAAATTTCTTTCCATCATCCAAAAAGGACGATAAGATAATTCACAGAAACAAAAAAAAGGAAAATCAAGTTTTACAATAAATTGATTGATACAACTCTGCCGCAATCAAAACACAAGAAAAACAACCCTAAATCTGATTTTTGTTATACAGCACCAACAGAAATAAATATTAAGGTCAGAAGAATTTCATTCCACTAAGAAATCACAAATAGGAAAAACAAAAGAAAAAAACCTTGAACAGCGCCCATCTCCTTCTCAACTTTGGCCTGCATCTCGCGGAGAGCACCAGCTTCCTCCTCGATCTGTTTGAGACGTTTCTTCATGTCCTCCAACTCCTGAGAAACAAAACAAAGAAAAAATAATAGGAAAATTAGATAAAACCCCAAACGGGAAAGAGAACATGGAGCTTAAAGAAAGGAGACCTTTGAGCTAGAGTTGGGATCATGTCCATGGTCGTGCTCGTGTTCATGGTCGTGTTCCTCGTAGTCTTCGGCCACAGCAGACATATCCAGATCAGCGTCCATCTCTCCTTCGTCCGGGATCTCGCCTCCGTACACTTCGTGCTCTTGCTCTTCGTGTTGGTCCATCTCTTCCTATCTTTACTTCTTCTTTCTCTATCTCGATCGATCCGCCTTTTCTACTTGTCTGGTCTGATTCAGATTTGGGGTTTTTGAAGCTCTGACGGTGCTCGAGTTGATGTTGAGGAGGTGCTGCGAAGGGCTAGGGATTGGCGATTGCGACTAAGGATTTTCCTCTTTGGCTGAAATTTATACGCACACTAGACTGACTAAAAGAAATTCACTAGAGGCACTTTTGGATTTTACCTTCTCCTTTAAAAAATAAAAAATAAATAATAGTTCTTTTACTCTTTAATAATATTTTTAGAGACCCATTAAACATAAATTTTTTATTTGAACTTTACGTAGTCAACAAATTAAATTTTTTTGGTCATAAAATAATTAAATTTGTAATTTCTTGTTATTAAAATAATTTAAAGTATTTTAATTTTCAATAAAATAAAACTTTAAAATAATTTTCTCTAATTAATTTTTTTTTTTTAACAAGTAGTTTATAACTAAGCAAACCCTACTTGAAGTTCAGACTACTACTGAAGTTATGTCGAGTATCTATTGAATCAATCTCGCTTAAAAAAGAAATTCTACCTTTATACAAAATAAAGATAGTTAAATAACAACAATTACTTGTTCTATTTTAAAATATAATTTCAATAATCTTAACATATTTTTTTCTTCGTAACTCTTTGTTAAGAATAGCAAAATTTAACAAAATTCATTTATTTGATATGTGAGTTTATATTTAATTTAATATATTTATATTATTTATAAGATAAATTTGTTTGTATTTATTAAAAAATATTTAAAAATACAGTAATAGTCAAATAATTTAATCTCAATTCATCTCTTTAACTTACTTATATATATATAATTTAAATCATATATAATATAAGATATAAATGTTAAGTGTGTTAGTAAGTCAATTCAAATTTTTTGATTGGTTAATTCATGTTTTATAATAAATAAATTCACTTATTTGCAAATATGTCATATATGATTTGAAAGACTTTACTAAAAAAATAATAATATACCAACCGGGAATGGTAACGTTTCATTCCATATATTAAATCAACATGTTAACATATGACTTTTCACATTTTACCTTTCTTACTCTTTCTTTTTTTTTCTATATATTATTTACTTCTGAAAATAGAAACCAAAGTTGTTATTAGTCTTTTACCAATATTAACATTCAAATATTGTCTTTTAAAATTTAATTTACTTTTTTTAATATATTTAATTATTTAATAATAAAATCTTATATTTATTTATTTTTTTATTAAACACATGTTTTAATTCAAATAATATTAATGTATCTTTTTTATTAATAAATACAGTTTTTATTATATATTGTGGATATAATTTATATGTTACGATTCTGAAAGCTTCAAATTAAAATACAGTAAAAAAATTATACAGAAATCTATAATAGTTCATAATGATGATTAGTAATGATAAAATTATATTACATATTATAAAATTGTAATACCCGAAATTCATTTGTAAAATTTAAATTTTATGTATAAAATTTAATTTTTAATTTTATAAATTATTATTTAATTTAAAATTATGAAAAAAAATACGTGGATGATAAAATTGAAAATAATTTTAGGGAAAATTGGTGAAAATTAGGGTTTTAGAGGTATTTTTGAAAGAAAAATCGAAAACTATTGGTCAAAATATAATTTAAGAATAATATGCCACGTAGAACGCTTAGTCAGTAGTCCCGACGAACCGTAGCGCGCCACGTGGTAAGACACGCTGACATGGTACTAGGGGGGATGTCACGCTGGCGATCCGTATGCCTGCGATTGAACAGTCCACATTTGTTCCCACATGCGTGGACGGTTCGGATCCGTTCCCCCTTCAGACCCGATTAGACGGTCGCGATTAAACGCGATGAACGGTCCAAATTCACTCCCTATCTAAACGCGATCAGACGGCCCAGTTCAAATCGCGATGAACGGTCTAGGTTTACTTCCTACTTAAATGCGATCGGACAGTTTAGATCAAACACGATGGACGGTACAGATTAAAAAGATATTTAATTGGTGTCTCATATTAATAATTAGTATATTTTCTTTAAGTAACTATGTATTTTAAAATGCACAAATTCCAATTTACCTCATATTACTTTTTTTACTTCTCAATTTTGATGAATTAGAATTTATTATTATTATTATTACTTTTCTCTCTAAAAATAAATATAAAAAATAAAGGAAAAACCCAAAAAAAACTCAATCTTTTTATCTTCCACTCCTTCCCAAGTCTCACTCATTTTTATTGTGGGATATTACATATTTTAAATGAAAAAAAATATATATGTATTTATATATTCTAAAATATATTTCAACCCATTTCAAATGAAATTAGGTCCAAGCTAAATTCTCATCGAGGGTACTTTAAAACCTTTTTTAAGCCCAAACTAAGAAACCAAACAGCAC
>NW_019014679.1:1906725-1919527 GCF_000150535.2 Carica papaya | reverse complement strand
TTAAAAAAAAATAGTGAATTAATCTGCATAAATTGGAGTTCTTCGTGAATGTAAAATAAAATACTTATCTTTTACACAGAAAAATGCAGGGTCATAAATTATTTGCATTAATTTTTTTTGTCCTATTAACATTTTTAACAATTATATCATATATTATCATAATTTTGAGTTTACAACAGTAACCATTATAGTACAACTATCGTCTATGAATAGTCGAATTGTGACTTTTAAAATTATTTCTGCTTACGTATGCATATTTAATAATTAAAAGATTAATATTTATAATTAATATTGTAACTTTGAACTTATTATAAAATTTGTAATTTTTTTTTTTAATTTAGTAGATATGAAAAGAAAAAGATGTTCAAAACTTTAGTTTCAGTGCTTTCTCATTTATTAATTTAAAGTGGTATTCTCTCTAAAATTTTTGTATTATCAACAACGCCTAATATTGATGACCCACATACGAGATTTTCACTAATCACCTCTTAATTTGTATGGTTTATATAATATTTAGATGCCAAAATTTTGTCTTATTTTTTTAGTGGGTCAAAATAAAATAAGTGATAATTATATATACCATGGTTCTTATATAAACATATTCTCTATTACCCTTTCTTTTTTTGATAATTTGTATTGGAGATTTTCACTATTTTTAATTAAAATAAATACAGTTTTATGAATAAATTTTTTAAATAATAGTTTGTTCCAATCATGGTCTTAATTAAACTGAGGAAATCAATAGATTAATATAGTGACGTTGTGTTTATATAGAGGAGTGAACATTGCCTGTTCAAATTTTATTAGTATTAGAACCAGGTGTTCATGATTCTACAATTAATATTATATATATATATATATATATATATATTCTCTCAAAAAATATATGTCATATGCGCGGAAGTAATCCCCTGCTGCTGGCTTTTGATATATTTACATACATATTATATACACCTATATATATATATATATGTAGGGCTAACTAACTACCCACCGCCCACTTAGTGGAATATAGAATGAATATGCCTTCTCGGCGGAATGGTATTCTTGGAAGTTAGCTTGATTTCATTAATGGAATATTAATGGAAGTAGCTAGAAGCATCTAACTCAGCTATATCGATTCCATACATATAGAAACCCAGAAAAACAGACAATAAACTTTTTTTAGCTTATATATAACATATATTAATCCTTTTGAGCATCCTTGCAGATCCAACGTCCTTTTCCCTCATACAGTTCTTGTACATATATGTATATATCAATTTACGGTCAAGATCAAGTTGTACGTACAATGGAAGTCGTTTCAGAGACAAGCAGCATTTGGGTAAGTTTGACAATCGTTTTGATAATTGCGTTTTGGAAATATTATCATAAGAAGGTGTCAGGTGGCGGCGGAAGAAGGTTAAAGCTTCCTCCAGGGAGCTTTGGGCTGCCATTGATTGGCGAGACGATGAGTTTTGTGAAAGCTCACAAGGAAAGTAAGATCGGAGAGTGGGTGGATGACCACGTGGCGAAACATGGGTCGTCGATTTTCAAGACTGTTCTGATGGGCAGCAAGACAGTCGTGATAACAGGCCAAGCTGGTAACAGATTTATTTTAAGTGGAAGTGATAATGGGATTGCGGCTAATCAGCCGGCTTCTGTGCGTTCGGTTCTTGGTAAACACAGCATCTTTGAGCTTGCAGGAGGAAGACACAAGCTTGTTAGAGGTGGAATGACGAGGTTTTTGGGGCCGGAAAGTATACAAAGATATGTTGGTCAAATGGATTCTCTGGTCAATCAGCAACTCTCTCAGGTATGATCCATTGATACCCTTTTTCATTTTCTAGGATAGATTGTGTTTTTCTGAGTTAGATTATGTTTATATGTATCTTCTTCTTTCAATAGGTATTTTCTATTATATTATAATTGATATTTATTGTACCATTTAATATTAATTAAAAAATATAATATATATATATATATATATATAGATGATATTCATTGTTTATCAATTTTTTTAGATAATATATAATTGAATCTGACTAAAATTTTAATAAAAGAAAAGATAAATACTAAATGTATTTAACATTTTTTTTTCTCATTTTCTATAAGAGATCATGTATTGGAATCAGGTTATATTTATGTGTATATTATTTGAAAATTAATTTTTATAATTGATACTTATGTATTAGTTAATTAATAAACGTATAAATTTTTGTTAAAAAAATATTTAATACTAATTAAAATCTGAACATATATATATATATATATATATTGGTTAATGAAAAAATATTTGAATTAATGGGTAATTAATCAATAGCTATAATATGATTGCAGGAACTAAATGGGAAAATTTCAGTAAAGATGGTTGAATTGATGAAGAAAATCACATTAAGAGTTACTTGCAGTTTGCTGTTTGGATTGGATGAAGACAAAGAGAAAGATGAACTATCCATGGATTTCACAACTCTCCTGCGAGGTGTGTGGTCTTTCCCTATAAATTTTCCAGGGACGACATGTTGGAAGTCAATGAAGGCTCGACGTAGGATCGTTAACAAGCTCTCGAAACTCGCTGCACGGAGAAGGATAGATTTGGAAGAAGGGAGGTTAAATTGCGAAGCAGATGTTATCAGTTGTTTGGTTTCCTTGAGAGATGAGAATGGACATCCATTGTTAGAAGAGGAAATTGTTGATAATCTACTTTCATTAATGAGTGCAAGTCATGATACAATTACTGTTCTTCTAAGCCTTTTTATCAGACATTTAGCAATAGATTCCACCGCTTATAACAAAGTACTTAAAGGTAATAAATATTATATAATAATATATAATTGTTAATTAAAATTGATTAAGATTTGATTAGGGTAATAATTGATTGATGTTGTCTTTGAATTTGGGCAGAGCAAATGGAAGTTGCCCAAGCTGTAGAAGCTAATAATGGAGAGAAGCTTGGAATGAGGGAAATCCAAATGATGAAATACACATGGAGTGTAGCCCAAGAACTCATGAGACTTACCCCTCCTGTTTTCGGCGGCTTTAGAACTACTTGGAGAGACACCAGCTTTGGTGGCTATGACATCCCCAAGGGATGGAAGGTATTTATTTATTTATACATAACATCTAATTCAAATACATAAGCACACTCTTACAAAAATAAATGACCCGAGTTTGAAGATTAGAACTATTCGTTATTGATTGTAGGTGCTTTGGGTGGCTTCCGGAACCCATATGGATGAAAATTTGTTTCAAGATCCCAAAAAATTTGATTCATCACGATTTGAGGGTTCAGTAAAATCTGTACCTCCATACACTTATGTTGCATTTGGAGCGGGTATGAGATTTTGCCCTGGCGCAGATTTTGCTCGGATTGAAGTACTACTTGTAATTCATCATTTAATAAAAAATTACAAGTGGACTCAACTTATTCGAGACGAGCCGATAATTCAAGATCCATTGCCTTATCCCGCAATGGGTCTTCCAGTCAAGCTTTGTCCCATAAATACCTTATAGAGATATCCAAATCTTCGTCAAATAAAATGCTTTTAGCTGTCACTTTGAGTTTCATGTAATACATAATATATCTTTCTTTGATGATACTAGAGCATATGTAAGACATCTAACTCTATAATTTAACTTTGAAAAATAACATATTTTTGAACGTAATCTCGTACGATTTGAAATGGTAAACAAACATTGTCAGATGACTAAAGACATATCTCTACTTGAGTTATTGATGTCAAAATCTTGATTGTTAGAATTGCTTTCTACAATATTCTTTTTAGTAGTTTAGTTTTATGCCAAAAAAATATTTATTTTCCTTTGCTACTATTTTGATACTTTTGTTTGTGTTTTATTTAAATTTATCATATTCTCATTCTATTCCTAAATTTTAATTCTCATTCATATTATTTAGAATTGAAATTTAAACTAAATTAAAATTTATTTTCCCTAATATTCTACCTCAAATTTGCATAATCAATGTATCTAAATTAAAGTGAGTTAGTTGTAATACATATTATCATAAATGGTAACAAATAAGTTATTTTAATTCTCACTAAGGACGATAAAAAAATATGGTATGCCAAAATCATATGTTCTGTAAGAGATTGTTGCAAGTTATAATTTAATCTAAATAGGATTGAAACAAATTATATAAGATTTTTTTAAAATTGATTAATCGAAATATGATAAATTTGGATTTAAGTACTAAAAATCAGTCTGAATCTAACTCAATACAATATAAATATATGCTATAAAATATTATAAATTTTTAGGTTTTTAAAAAATTAAATATGTATAAAGATTGACTAAAGAGGAAACCTGAAAGAACCTTAAAATTAAAAAAGCGCAAATGTTCTCCACAATAATCTCCTTTCTCCATCTTCATGCTCAGCTTCTTCAGTCACCTCCTCACTAGTCCAATGTGTGTGACTATTCAACAGTAAGCCAATAACACTGGGAATTTATGACAACTGAAATGTCACTCAACATCTTCAGATTTACAACTTTGCTCAAAGACATTTTCATCTTCTTGTTCTTTGGCTTCTTAGCTTTGCTAGGACAATGCAGAATAGGTAAAATCTGTTGCTCAACTTAATTTTTGCATGTATATACGAGCAAATTTACTATTTTTAATGAATTATGAACTATAGTCACATAGTATATTTTTATGTTGTGGATAGGTTGAAGCCAAATGAAATTTTCTTGTGAATCCAATTTACATAAAACTATATCCTTAATGCACATTGTCCGCTAGGGCTAGACAAGTTGCAATTCACCAAAAACCTTAAGGGTTCTAGAAAATGTGTTTTTTATTGATTCTGAGTTTGAGATGGTTTGAGGACAATTTGTTATGTAGTCGAGATAAGTTAAGCTTCAGTAAATCTTGCCCTGAATCTTGCTCCATTATCATCCCTAATTCCTACTAGATAATAGAAACAAATTATTTACTAATAAGATGGTTGGCACTTTCCCCACTTTCTTTGAAGATATGAATTCCAATCTTTTACTGTGTGCTTTTTATCATAGAGTAACAAGAGAAAGACAAAACCAATTAATTTACTTCAAATGGGTAACAAATATAGAAAATGATAAGATGAAATTAACATACAGTTTTAAAAACTATCTTTCATTATTATGTGTATATTTGGTTTATCTATATATAATAAGATCGATAATTAATTAATTCTAGTCACTTCTTTTTCCATGAATTGGCGCATGCCACATGCCTCGTCCCCCAATTTGTAAATGTGTGATTGGTAACATATGAGTTCTTGAACTTATTCCAATCATGAATAATAACCAATAGATCAGCCACCTTGGCACCGATGGTGCGACAACAATTAGCGTGAATGGTGGTGACAGCTTTGGCATCCTTGCTGTCCTGGCAAAACCCACTGAAGAAGAGTGTGTTGAGGAACCTAACCTTAAGCCCTAATCGTTTAAAGACACCTTCATGCATCATCACCTCCAACACATCTTGCTCTTTTAGATCCTTACTGTTGTTTCTTCTCTCGTACCAGGAATCAAATAATGAAATTGTCTTGTTATTAGATTTCACCATGTAAAATCCAGTGTTTATGGGGTTGGCTTCGGACCACTCATCACCATTGAATCTATCAACGCTGATATGAAGATCAGTGGCTTCATTCACGTTCAAACTTAGCTTTGGGAATGGATTCCTTAGCCATAATACATCAGTATCCTGTGTATTACAACATTTGAAAATTGTAAACTTTTTATTTATTTATTTGTAAACTGAAATTAGAATTAAATATTATAAAAATAAAAAAATTGTATAGAATGGTATCTAAATTTCAATTGTTGACAAATTGAAATGGTCAATGAAATTTGTGGGTAAATAGTGAATATATATAACAATTGTATACTGGAATATCAAGTAATCCAAAAAAAAAAGTATTAATTGTAAAATTAATGAATTTGCCACAACAGGAAATTCATATTTATTACATATTAATTAATATTTATTAATAATCAATTAAGTGAGCAGCTTGTAGAGTGGGGTTGTAAACCAGAACGAGACTAGTAGTATCCCCCCAACAAACAGGGAAACTCATATGCCTAACCAACCTAATTAATCAAATAACAACACAAAATTAACCAAACTCAGATGTCATAATCTCATCCTACCGTCTCTCCTCCTTTGTTTATATCATAATCTATTTTTGTTCATGTCGTGAACTTGAAAATATAAGGAAATGTATACGCAGTACGTTTGAAAAATTGTTTTATGCTGATGCAGTATTGTATTTCTAAAGCTAGAATAAGTTTATATTTTTAAAAATCAAAATATGGAAAATTATGGACTGAAATTTATTTGATTAGGTAATAAAAATGCGATATATATGAAAATATAATAATTACATAACAATCAACACATTAATTAGGTTACCTTACCGTGAATATGAAATGATAACCACGTTTGACTACGTCCCCAAGGAAAAGAGTTCTTCTCCACATCATTTTGATAAAATCACCCGACATGTAAACTTTCTCTCCATCAAAATGATCCGAACCGTCGGTTTCCAGTCTGTAACAGTGTAGCCGGAGAAACTTACATCTCTCGTACGCCGTCCGATCAACGGCCACAATCAGCAGGTGATCAACCAGTCCCCGTGTATCTTCGCCGAGCCAGAAACCATCGAGGAAGAGATCAAGCATCGGCTTATCTCCCTCTACGTAAGCTCTGTTTACTATCGCAATTATCAGAGTCCTGTTCTCCGTCGACGCCTTCGCCAGCGCCACGTCCAGCTCGTTCTTGTAACCTGTAATTAAATTCACCTGTGTAAAATAAATATTAGCAAAAGTTTAATTTCATATTATATATATATATGATAAAAGTAAATGATGTAAAGGAATTAAAGTCGATCGACTGCGTGCAATTTAATTGATTACAGAGGTTGAATGTTGGCAATTGGAGCGTCGATCTGGAAAGAGGAGTGAAGAAGTAGTTCCAGGCCGGTCAAAGAGGAAGATATAGAGTAAGCCGAAGAAGATAAGAGTGAAAATAGCAATGTAGGTGGTTTTATCTCTGAGATTGTCCATGGCAGTGGAGAGGGAATTGGGGAGGGTTTTTCTGAGAAGAAGCGTTTGGAATTGTGAATGAAGTCGAAGAGTTAATAGAAAATCTTAAAAATTCATGCAAACTCGGTATATATTTAAATAGCCGTTTTATTGCCACCATTGGGTCTGTGTTTCGACTTTTATCACTGATATTAATAGAAGAAAATATATTTAATTTAATAGTTTATTGTATTTTTTGGCCTTTTATTATCTAACTAATTAAATATTCATTTTATTTTTTTTTGTCACTAATTTATAATATATATTATAAAGTATGTATTGCAAAAAATAAATAGTTTAAAAATACTTATTTATCCCAAATATTATGTAGTTCATATTATTTATATATAATTGAAATTTATTTTAGAAATTAGTTATTATCGTATCAATTAACCGCGACACATAAGTTTCAAATAATGAAATTATATCTTGTTAAAAGATTTACTGCTTATCTAACTAAAACCTATTTTCTAAACTAATTTTTCTACTGAAACTAAAACTAATTAGTGTAATCAAAATATTATCTAAACAACTAGAGAAATATTATTGAGACATGTATATATTATGTTTTCATTAAGTGTATAACTAAAATAAAATTTTTAAAGTGAAAAATTACCTTATTTACTATTCAACTAAGAGAATATTTGATATTGCTTAAATAAGTATTATTAAAATAATATAATCATTGACAACGTATATATTACCAACATATATATATATAAATATATTTGTGTTATATATATATAATTTGTAACGTTCGGATTCAAAAATTTAATCCGGGATAATTTTTTAATTAATAATAATATATATAAATAATTTAATTTTGTGAAATTTTTTTTGAAAAAAAATAGAATTAAGTACGAAATTAAAAATAATTCTAAAAAAGAGGCGAAATTATGAATAAGTGAAAGTGTTTTTTTTTTAATTTGAAAATAGGGGGTACAATTGCAAAAAAGGAAACTATACCCACATGGGACAGTTGTGACAGCAGTCATGGCGAATCAGGACACGTCCCATGGCAGACACACTCACATCAGCTCCACGTGGGAGGCCACGTAGGCAATCTGCGTGCCTGGGCGATCTGACAGTCCAGATCATATCATGTGCGCATGAATAACCCGGATCTATTTCTCATTCAGACGCGATCAGACGAATGAGATTGATTGTGATGGACGGTCCTGATTTGCACACGAGATTGTCATAAACAAGTAATCATCGAACGGTTCTCCTCGTTCCACATCGGCTAGAACGGACGGCTTGGATCGAATGAAAATGAGTATTTAAACTCCTATTCACAGGGAACCGAAACCCTAGCCAACAGAGGAGTGATCAGAGAAGAAAAAGAAGGGCGACTGAGGAAAGAACTAGATGTTAGAGAAAGACATCAGCCACCATTCCCGCCGCACCAGAGCCACCGTCGATGCCGAAACAGGTATTCTTTTTCCCTTCCCACTCGGAATTTAATTTTGAATCTCTCTATGCCCATATCGGAGTCAAAAGGGCGACGGGTGAGCTGAAAAATACGAGTGAAGCTCGGCCGAGCTGTCGCAGCCAAAACCCAAAATCCTCTCCGATGACCCCCTTTTAGTTTTCTGCTTTATATGATTTTTTGACCGTTGTGTTATCCATCCTTTTCTGGTGTAGGTCAGTCGAAGAGGAACCTCGGCTGCGAAGGAAAAATGGCAGAGCCACCGTACCCAGAGACCCTCATATTGGTAGGGTTCCAATTTTTGCCTATTCTGACCAATAGAGGCCCCCTAACTTGGTTTTTCATAGGTTTAAGTGCAAAATCGGCCAAAACTGGTAGAAAATGGCCAGATTGAGGGGAACCACCACCGTGGGGGACGGAGCCGGCGCCGAACCACTGGGTAGCCGCCGTGCCGGAACCCTAAAATTGGCCATAAAAGTTTTAAAATTCCTATTTTATCTTTTTGAGATATTTTTGGATACGTGACGGGTATTTTTAATTTTTGCAAAAAAAATTCATGAAACTCGGGGATCGCTAGGAGGTACAGTAAAAAATACAGTATTTCGAACGCCGATCCAAAGTAAGAATCCCTTACTATTTTCCCTATTATGATAAATTGAAGCTTAATAATCATTAATATTGTGTTTTGTGAAAATTAAAAAACCTTAAAATAAATTACAGGTTACTAGTGGAGTCGGAACGGGTCAGTGCATATTTACCCTGGTTTATTGTTTATTTTCTCATATACTGTCTAAAATGCTTATTGTTATATTATGTATTTTAATTTACTAGTTTTAATTATTTTCTCGGTTATTTAGTTTACCTAACTATGTTGCCCTCATCTGTTGATTCGTTTGCAATAAATGACTTAATCATGTTGTGACACCCTTAAATGGTTTCTACTATAAGATTATATATTATTCATTCTTTCACCCCAAACGAGATATTTATAGTTCTTCAACTAAATTACACCTATCCATTAGTTCAAAAAGAAATCAATTCTCGTACAATGAATAACTCTATAATCAAAGAAACTATTCAACTATCACCATACATATAAAAGTTCCGACACTATTCCAATATTGTAAGTGTACTACTATGTAACGGCCCCGGAAATTAAAAGGAAACATATATATAAAAATTCTAAGTGTGGAAGCAAAACAAAATATTATGATTAACATCCCTTATACAATAACCAAAACGTATTAAACGTATGAAAGAATAAGCTAACTAAAGTAAATACTAGAAATAAATACTGTAAGGAAAACTATAAAATCTTTAGGTATCTACTCGCCGTCTTCCTGCGGAACGGGCTCAGGAACCAAGTTCTCCTGATCTGAAATAGTTAAGTAAGGAATGAACTACACTAGCCCAGTAAAGAGGTCACACTATCTCACTATCATAGAAGTAAAGGTTGGTAGAAAACAAAAACAACCAATGGAACATAATTTATAACAAATTCATTTATCAATGATAAAACCCTTTACTGTCCACTTATCTCGGTGAGATTCATGAAAATAATTTATGAAAACAATAACATTATAATATCATGAAATCATACGCACTCTATAACATAACACATGTCATACTTTGAATATTTCAATCATCAGACAATAAATTTCTTCTTTTATCAACCAACCAGTATTCATGGGGATCCATAGGGGTCCCCATTACACGTAAACTATTCACTTTAACAACTTAATTTCAGGGCCGTCCCCATACCTCGTCTGGTATAGGCGCCAAAACGATAAACCTCAATACCATATCCGGTATGAGGATGAAGCGGGCCGTCCCCATACCCCGTCCGGTATGAGCGCCAAAACATTTAAAGTCTCCATACCCCATCCGGTATGAGAGACAACATTCCCGGTAGGGTTCCCTATGGACCCGTTATGTCTACCATCTCCCAAGATATCTAGTGAGACTGTCGACTTATCCATTTATTAATTCATATACATTTTCTATTCTTTTCTTAGTTTTATGTTTCTCACATAGTCATGAATATTTACACTAGTAGCGAGCACCCAACAATGTAGGCATATCATCGGATTCACAAAATCAAGCCATAATGAAGTAAAAAGTGATTCATGCATTCAAAACCATATAATAAATAAATCAGATACCAAATGTATTTAAAACTGTAAAATAACTTAAATAGCAACTGACCGAAAATATATCATATTTGGGCCCATTAGCAACCTTAATTAATTATACATATCTATTAATTCATAAAATACTGTTTAATTCATTTATTAAACTTTAATGCCATGATAGAAAATAGGGTGAGTGATCCTTACTTGATTTGAAATCTAAGACCGATTTTCACTGCGCCTACAGGCGGTCCCTAGATTTCCTGAATTTTTTCCCCGAAAACTGAAACACACTTCCAGTACCTGCACATGTCCCCAAAAAAACTCCAAATCAGACCTGAGGCCTACTTGGCCAAATTCAGAAATTCTGGCACAGCAGCTCCGCCGTGCTCCAACGACGGCGCCGCCGTCCGCGGCGGTGATCCGCCTCGGGTTGGCTGTTTCTGGCCGAATTCAGCTAAAATAGCACTAGTTCCTGCGAGAAAACACATGTAAGACCCTCGGTGGGCCGAAAAACTAAAAAAACTAAGACTTACCGGCGGTGGAGCTCTCGGGTACGACGACTCCTTTGGCGCGAGTCACGATTTGGTGTTTTGTTCTGATCAACCTGTAGAGGAAAAGACGGTGATCACAGTGGTGTAAAAATTACATTGAACGGGAATCGAGAAGAGCCTCATCGAAGGCAAAAATTGAGGAAATCCGCAGCATCGCTGCTGGGCTTCGGCGGTATTTTTCGGCCAATTGGCTGGTGGTTTGGCTCTGATTTGGCCACAGACGGGTTTAGCATCGAAATCTGAGCCAAAAGAAAAATTTTTACCTCGTTTGGCGACCAAAAAGTGCTCAGGTGTGGCGGTGGGTGGCGGCAGTCGGTTCCTCCGGTGGCTGGGCTGTCTTCTCCGGCGAGGGCTCTGGCGGCTAGGGTTTGGGGTTGGGTGTGGATGAGATTATTTATAACCTTCCCCTTTTAATTTGAGTCGTCTATCACGATTTAATCTGTACCGTCCGATCGTGATTAAATTAGAAATGAATCTGTACCGTCCATCGTGATGTGATCTGGGCCGTCCATGCGTGATTCAATTTGAGCCATTCGCACGCGTTTGATCTGGACCGTCCGCTCGTGCGTTTGATCTAGGCCGTCCGTACGCGCGAGAATGAATCTAAGCTTTCCGATCGCGCGCACGCGGGTCGCCCACGTGGCTCCGTTCTGCGTTGCCTCCCGCGTCAGCATCTCTACCACGCGGCGTGTCCTGGTTGGTTGGGGCTACTGACCGGGCTGCTAACGTGGCTGCTGACGCGGCATAATATTTTTAAATTGCGTTTTGACCCCTGATTTCCGATTTTCTTTTCAAAAACACCAACAGAATCCGAATTTTCACCCATTTTTCCCAAAATTATTTTCAATTAAACCCCAAAAATAATTTCACCCATTTTTATCATTATTATTATTTTTATTTCTATTTAATTAAATTAAACTAAATTAAAACCATATATTATTACTTAAATAATCATTTATTTCATTTAAAATTTACAAAAATTTAAAATAAAACAAAAAATAAAATTCATAAAAATAATAATAAAATTTTGGGGTGTTCCAACTATTAAACTAAATTAAAATCATATATTATTACTTAAATAATCATTTATTTCATTTAAAATTTATAAAAATTTAAAATAAAACAAAAAATAAAATTCATAGAAATAATAATAAAATTTTGGGGTGTTACATACTATATCTCATCGTGATTGATAACATCTTGCTACTCTTAAGCCCGATACTCTGTTGTTAAGCTCCCCATTTTCGGTTCCTGCATTAAAGCATCTAAAATGAGAGTAATGAGTACGCATAACCCAATAAAATGAAATTTGGAACCAAATTAATGAATGACAATTAAATGACTTCCATCCTTACTATCATTTTCCTTATTTCTATCATTTAGTTTTCCTCCCTTGATAACTATTAAATAACAACACTACTCCCTCCTAATCCCACCTAACCCCTTACTGCTAGCCCCTCGTTCTCCCAACCACATAACGGACTCGCACTCTACTACTTTGTTTTAACCACAGCACCATACTGACTTGACACCATTCCAGTAGTCCCTACACCACACCTAAACACCCTCTCAATCCACCCCACCTCTATCATACCTCTCATCAAACATCAGTCCACCAAGACCAC
>NW_019014679.1:1877682-1888896 GCF_000150535.2 Carica papaya | reverse complement strand
CGCACACTTGATCTGGGCCGTCCGTGCGCGCGGGGACGCATCTGGGTCGTCCGATCCGCGCGCACGCGGATCGCCCATGTGGCCCGTTCCCTCGACGTGGGCTTGCCACGCGGCAGGTCTTGGTTGGCTAAGGCTGCTGACTGGGCCGCTGACGTGGCTGTTGACGTGACGCTCTTTTTTTTTTTTTAAATTAAACTAAACAAAATTAATACTAACAAAAAAATGCCCAAATTGTTTGGGCGTTACAGTTAAATAGATGAACTAAAGTAAAAACTTTCAAAAATGTATAAATTAATTTAACTAATTAATGAGGTAAAAAGCAACTTAAACAAAAATTAAAAATATAAAAACTAAATAATTATTTTTGTCATGAAAAAAATAAGATAAAAAAAAAACATCCTCAAACAACAAAATTAGTAATTATTAAGTGCTTATGTTCCCCTTTTCACTTCAATGCCAAAAGAATCCACTAAGTTAAGGGAAGATTTTAATTTTAATTTTATTTTTTTTAAAAATATATAATTCCATATCCACCAATATAGAAATGTGGTTAAGTAATTATTTCTAATACTATTTAATTTTGAGTGGAGAAAAACCTACCAATTAAAAAAATTAAGGATAAGAACAATAAACCTATTATTTTAACTTTTTTAAAGAAAAAAAAAATTATTGTTTTTATTAAAAAAATTATTCCGAGGTACCTTTTTTTTGGAATATAATTATGTGGTTTACAAAATTAACGTGTTTATTCTAACCATTATCAATATATTCGTCCATATTACAAGTTTATTTGGTTTTTGCCTAATGTATAATAAAATATATGATAAATTAATAAATTAATTTTTAAAATTTAATTTTTATTATAATTTATTTTTATTATGTTTTTATTATAATTTAGTCATCGATATTTAATATTTATTTATTTTTTAAATAAAATAATTAAATTATATTTAAAAAATAATTTTAATTAATTAATTATATTAATAAATTAATAACAGTAAAAAATAAATCTAATAATATGATTAATTTAATTAATTAGTTAAAATTATTTTCTAAAATATTATTTAATTAATGTTATCTTTATTAAAAATAAAAAATAGTGAAAAATATATTAAAATCTAAATTATATCATATCTGAAATTTTTGAAAAGTAACTTAGAAATTTTAATATAAAAAAAAGTTGTGTGTGTACATAATGTCGTTAGCATTATCAGAGTATGGCACTGGTACAAAGCGTACCGCCCATCCTTTCGTGATAGTACGCATCATGTGCGGTGTAGTACGACTCTCCTTGTACTGTGTAAGTCCGCTGACGTGGCCACATCAGGATCGTCCATTCGCTTATAATATATGTTGCTTAACCGCTGATTTTACCTTCCAGCACAAACAGACAGTACTTAATATAAGTGAAAAATAAAGATGAACGCTCTTCAACCTGTCCTGAAATTACCAAAAAATTCGAAGCAGAAAGAAGATGGTGGCAGCAGCAACAGCGGTTATGACTGGTACAATTCTCACGTCCTCGCTGCTTCCCCGAGGTCGACATGTCTGCTAACACTCCCTCTTCTCTCTATTGCTCTCTTTCTCTTTGTGTTATTCATTTTTTGGTGATTGATTTTGCAGGGCTTACGAGACCAGTTCCTGGTCTGCATTGGACAAATAACCAGGTTAGTTTAAATATTACTGGTATCGGAAAGTTTGTCATCTGTTTTCATTTCTTAGGAATTTATTGAAAGCTGCTACTTGGAGCGTATTAATGATGTTCGATGAAATGCTTTTACGAAAAAAATTGACGTCTGTTTTTTGCAGCGACAGTTTGTGAGGAAGACTGCCTCTAATGTTATCACTGCAAAATTTGAGCTCAAGCCTCCACCATATCCGCTGGTAAGACTCTGGAGATACACTTTTCTCTGTTGTCTTTCTTTTTCTTTTTCTTCAAATAAAGTATGTAGTTTCCTGACTTTGTTGTTGAGAAGCTAATGTTTTACTGCTTCTCGTTTGCTGCCAAATGGCTGCGCTAACTTCCCTCGGCTATGTCATAGAACGAGGTTAAATTAGCGGTTTTTCTTTTTTAAATTCATCTCACACTCCCTCACGTGTTTTAGAGTTTAAATGAGTCGAAGGTCTTGGTGCTTCAGTGTGGTTTAACCAGCGATGCTTGAAATCTGCACTTCGACTTCGCCATTATCTACCTTTTCAAATTGACCATATATATATATATATTAAACTTAATTAACTTTGAGCTGCTAATAAGTAGCTAGCTTCTCCATTTTCATTCTTGTGCACTCAAATTCCCGCATTGTAAACGTCACAGTAATAGAAATATTTACGTGCTCAACAACAAAACTTGTAAGATGAATTGGGAATTATGTAAATGAGCAACATTTCAGTATCAAATACGGAGCTGCAAAGTTATTCTAAAAATAATAGCCATTGGAAGATAATTCAAATTTTATTTGCAAGCATTCCCTGAAACAGGTTTTTCAAGCAGCCACATAAAAAGTTAGTCGTATTTACTGTGAGCTTGTTGAAATTACTTGCAAATATCAGATATTCAGTTTGAACGCATGTGTCAAATCTGCAGAATGCTTTGGAGCCAAATATGAGCCAAGAAACCCTGGAGTATCACTGGGGAAAGCACCATAGAGCTTATGTTGAGAACCTAAACAAGCAAATTGCAGGAACAGAGTTAAATGGCATGTCATTGGAAGAGATTGTAATTGTTTCATACAACAACGGGGACATGCTTCCAGCTTTCAATAATGCTGCACAGGTTTGCCATGGGTGAATTTTCCATTTCTACCATTTTATTTGGATTGGTTTATTAATAATTCAATGGAAAAATAAGTTACATTGAGCGACAAAAGAGTCAAAGCTATGGTACCAATCAATTAGGTATAATTACTAATTTTTCTGTTATGGTCGTAGATTCTTTTGTATTTTCTTAAAAAGTCATTTTACATGCACAAGAATTTTCTATTGAAAATTTTCTTTTAAGGTTGCACTTTTTGCTCATTATTTGTAGTGCAGGCAAATTTTTGTGTTCCTATGCCGTATGCATTTGTTTTTTTATTAATATCTGCTGTCCGGGAAATTAATTTATAAAAATTTCTGTATGGTATTTGAATTCTCCTATCTGTTTCTAGGCTTGGAATCATCAATTCTTCTGGGAATCCATGAAACCGGGCGGTGGGGGAAAGCCATCTGGAGAACTTCTAAGTTTGATTGAAAGAGATTTTGGTTCTTTTGAAAGATTTGTAGAAGAGTTTAAATCTGCTGCAGCCACGCAATTTGGTTCTGGCTGGGCTTGGCTTTCATGTGGGTATTCCACTTGTTCTGTCTGATGTAGCTTTATTTCACTTTATATCTCCTGTATGTTTCTCTTGCTAGATTTTGTAAGAATAGTTGATTTAGCATTATCTGGGTTGTTCAGATAAAGCAAATAGGCTGAATGTTGGAAATGCAGTAAATCCTTCTCCATCAGATGAGGATAAAAAGCTTGTGGTGGTGAAGAGTCCCAACGCTGTAAATCCCCTTGTTTGGGACTATTCTGTGCGTATTAATGACTGGCCTTGAGATTTCAAATCAGATATGTGCTTTTGCTATGTTAACCTAATTATGTTATTTGGTTGCTTGCAGCCGCTACTTACAATTGATGTTTGGGAGGTATTAAAGATTTTGTGAACTTTCTTTCTGTGAATGGCTTTTTCTATGATAGCATTTGTTATTTGATTACTAACTTTGGAATTTGATCCCTCTACAAACAGCATGCATACTACTTAGACTTTCAGGTACGACTTCTTGAACATAGTTATAGTTTCCTTTCTGTTTTCATGATAATGATCAGTAATTCATTATCTATTTTATTAACGTTATGATAATGATCAGTAATTCATTATCTATTTTATTAACGTTATGATAATGATCAGTAATTCATTATCTATTTTATTAACATTTCCAATTCCAACAGGGTGTATCTTTGTCTTCAGCCTAGTTAACTCTTATTTACTGATGATTTTTAATAAATGTCCCTTTTTCCCTCAGAACCGCAGACCTGATTACATATCAACATTTATGGAGAAGCTTGTATCATGGGATGCAGTAAGTGACAGACTCGAGAATGCGAAGGCTCGCGCTGCAGAAAGAGAAAAAGAAGAAGAAAGGAGGAGAAAGGAGGAAGAGGGGGAAAAAGCTGGAGATGATGAAGCTGTAGAAGTGTACTTGGATAGTGAACATGACGAATCAGAAGTTGAATGAATTTGGAAACATGGACACGTTTTTCTTGAATCTACCATGGGTTTTGTAGGATACCACCAATTTCCGGGTCTTTGCGGGGTTAGGAGATATTAATTGAGATCTAGTTGTTGTGTTGTATCAATGAACAAGCATATTTCAACCCGAATAACACAAACTATTTCCAAGAAGTTCACCCCTTATTCTGACTCAGCTTGCTAAAATGACCAGACTTTTCCCGCCCCCCTCCCACCCCCTTTATTTTGTCTGCGTGGATGTAAGTATAGGTCGAACTAGTTTACCATGATATAACCATTGAAGGGTTTTATTCTCCTAGATTTCTGTACAATGGAATACAGTTAGGAGAGGAGGGGGAGAAGGAACCAATGTAGTAAAAGAAAACAATTGTTACAGTTATCATTATCTTATGGCAGATGTCTTTAGAGACAGAAAAGCTTCAAGATCTGACATCCTCGAATTTTCACGCGGAGGAGGTCCGAAAGCTTCCCAGAACCTAAGAGTCTCATCGCCCCCAGCCGATACTACAGTTTGTCCATCAGGGCTCTGCACAACGGAATGTACAAAAAAAAAAACTTGTAACTAATGGATTTAGGAGGATACAACCATCTATCAAGGTGCTGGTTTATGCAAGGTACAGAACTAAAGAACCTGGCAAAGGTTTATTACTCTGGCTTCATGAGATCCTAACTGTCCTACTTTACTCATGGAAGGGTATCTCCATAAACATAGCTTGTTGTTATGCTCATTCAAACTGTATCCATGCCCACTCAGTATTTCCTTATGATGCCTGTTCCACTCCAATCCACAAATCTGCACATTTTGACATCAATCTATGATGAGCACCCCCAGAAAAAGATGAGCACTTAAGGTATCTTTCCATAAATGCGAAGAATTTCATAGAAACTGACTTGCCTGTGCTTTAGTGTCTACGCTGGAGATGCATCTTCCGTTTTGTGTGTTCCATATCTTAATGCATCCATCTTGGGAGCCTCCTCCGGAGGCAAGTACGCTAAACTGATATGGGCACCACGCAAGAGCCTTGACTGCAGCGCAATGGTCATTAAATCGGAACAAGAAGTTTGTTGATTTCATTTTTGCAGCTTCCCATACATATACCAGATTGTCATTGCCACCACTTGCCAGTAATTTGCCTTCTTTTGACCATTTTAAACCACACACTTCTTGAGTGTGTGCTCGAATGTGGGAAGCCAAATTGTTACCCGCTCTAACTGACAGTTTAAAGGGAATATTAGAATCCAGAAAAACAGCAGATAGATGTTAATCTTTTCCACAACTATCGGGACATTGAATGGTTACCATCATGATTAATAATCTTTTTGTCCTGGCCTCCTGATGTTAAGATGTGGTCTTTCCATGAAATGGCTGCTGTTCTTCCATTATGAGCCTCCAGGTTTCTGACCTGCGTGTAAGAGAAACTGTACTTTCAGCTTCACACATAGGATCGTGTATAGTTGTATCTTGAAAATGGGTGAAACTTATTTTTTTATTCAATTTTCAGTGACTAAACACTAGGGTTTGCACAAACATATACTGAATTTAGAAGATAAAAAGTCAAGGAAGAAAGGAGAAGCATACAAGTTTTGAAGTTTCAGCATCCCATAGCTGAAGTTTAGAGCGCATGTATCCTACTGTAATGATTCTGGAATCATCAGACCAGGCCAAGCTTGTAGGATAATTATTTTCATCATCATGAACATCAAACAGTTTCTTTGTATCTCCATTCTCTGGATTCCACAGGTATATTTCTGGACCCAGAGCCACAGCAAGAACATTGTTTTGTCCCCAATCTATGATGTTTAAATAATAATCATTTCTAAGCCTCGGTGCATCCAAAATCCTAGCTGCTCCCTGTACCCACAAAGGATAAGTTATCTAGAATTGCAGTAGGAGATTCAAAGAAGAAAAAGGCTGTACAGGGACCTTAGGCAACCACCTTGGGCAAGGATCGAAACCGATTTTGCTTGCTGCCGAAATCTAGTTCTTCTGCATCATCTCGTCGCATTTCATCAATATGAAGAAGGGACTTTCTGCTAGATTTAGGGCTTCCCCTAAAAACTAACATCCTAAATGGTCTCCCTTCTGAATCCAATGTCAGTTTTTCCGCTAATTTGTCTCTGTATACTTCCTACATGAATCAAACAACTTCATGGTTGATAATTTTATGTTGCATTTTAACATGCTTACCAAGTCATGATTCGAGAATTTCCCCAACAAAATAACTCAATTATATATACGAGAAGCACAAGACAATGTTTGAATGCAATCATGTTTTTGAACGTCTGATTGAGATCATATATTAGCTTCTTAGTCACAAATTGCATCAAGATTTGAACCCAAGAACCTGAGTACCCTTCTATTAATGAAAGAGAAAACATACATTAAATTTCGGATTGTGAAATTCTCGAGTTCTGTTAGTCAACAAACTATGGGCCTGATCAAGATCCATCAAACTCCGATTGGGTATAAACCGATCACCCTTGGCATAAAATACACAGAAGAATCGTTCTTCAATTAAGAATAAGAATAAGAATAAAAAGAAGACGAAGAAGAAGAAGAAGAAGAAGGGTGATCTTTTGTTTAAGAAATGAAACAAAGAAAGGTTCATTACCGGAAAATCATATTCGGTGGGACTGCTCAGGAGCCGTCTGGGAGAGTACCAATCTGATTCAAGTAATTTCCGCAGTGCCATTTCATCCATTTCGAGGAACCAGAATATGAAGAAATGAAGATATTATTTTGAAGCAAAAGCTAGAACTGGCAGTCTTAGGACGTACTTATCTCCCGCCAGAAAAGCCCAACGGTCGGGATGCAACTGTTGTTATAGTTGAAGAGTCGGGTCGATTTGAGATAACGGATCCACTGAATTACCGGTTGACCCGATTGTAGTCGGATGCGGGCTGTAACCGTCTTCTTAGGGCCCTATTTGTCCTTTACGTAGATATAGATTAAGGTCAGATACACAAGTTTCGCATATTTGTAATAAAAATAAAATAATAATAAAGTACGGTCATATATATATGTATACACACATTTAGTACAACTATAGATTAATATTTTGTAATTTTTTAAAAAGAATTTAGTACCCACGATTTAGTTTTTAACATTTTATATAGATTTATTCATGTTCAAATTGTAATTGCATTTATTTATATTTCTAAATAAAAATACACTTAAATTTATTATAAGATAAATTAAAACTTAAAGAGATTAGTATCTTTTTTTAATTTAATGATAAAAAAAATTAAATAGATTATAAAAAGATTGTTTTAATTTTCTAAAAGTAATAACACTACCACTAAAAGAGATGCTGAAAATTGAAGAAAGTTGGTAAACTGATGATAGAGGAGTTAGCAACCGAAACTCCAGCGAACGGCGGCTGTAACGATAGTAGTTTTAAGGTAATAAAATGCTTCATTTACATTATGATGTTTGTGAAGTAGTTGATTACGCTAATAAAATCAGTTTATGATTAAAGAACAAGGCCTGGATCACATTTTATCATGTTTAAGGATTGAAAACACGGGGACTGACTGATTATTCAACAACACGAATTAATCATATACACTCCAACAAAAATGACACACCTACATATATATGTATATCCAAGTTAAGGAAGGTGAGGTCCGTTAGGGACTCTACATGATCTCCTGATCTCCCCAGAGGTGCCGGTGAGCACTCCAACAGCTCCCAGTTTAACCACGGCAGCACCAAACCTAGTGGGGAAATCAAGAGAATTGGCTAGATTGGCCACCAGAGGTCTTGTCACAGGGTGTAATGTTAGCTTCTGGTCAAACTTGAGAACTCCTCTGTTAGACATTAACTGCTTGTAGTAGGCTGAGTCAATTGTGAATGGCCCAACTGGACTGCTCTGATCCAGGTTTACTGTGTTGTCTGTGGTTGCATTTTCAGGACACCTTGATTTTAGCTCATTGACTAGCAAATGGTCCATGCTTGGCTCAAATCTCCCTGTGTTTTTCATGTTGTATAGCCCATCTTTGATGTTGGAACAATGTACAACTCCAACACTGTGAGCACCTGCATTAACAGGAAAAATACCCGGTTTGTTTTTTAAAGCCGTTATAACTATTTCAATTGAAAGAATTTAATTATCATAAAATATTTTCTTTACCTAAATATATTATGGTCCACTAGAACAAAATTCAAATTCGTCGTTACAGTTCTATTAATACACTGATGAAATAAGTTATAAATTATGTTAAATTAAATAGGTTGGTCACTGTCAGTTCATAATATATCAATTCAGTTAATAGAATCTTATCGATGTAGTAATGAATTAAGTTTTATCTTTTAATCCATCGTGACTACTGTAATTAAAAAAATCTAACCATCATGAAATATTTCTTTTGCTTAAATATGTCATATTCTATTAAGATAAAATTTAACTTAGTCGTTACATATCTACCAACACACACTGATAAGATAAATCATAAGTCATGGTAAATGAAATTGAACGGTTACTACCATTTCAAAATATACTAATTTAATCATTACAAGTTTACTATCGTACTGATGAGTTAAGACATAAATTTTACTAAATTAAATATTATTGTTGGTCTCAACCTGCACATAATACATTCACAAAGCAACAAGTTTTATATGTTTAATAAATTTTAAATTCCGACGTTCAAGTAAACCGTTAAAAATCTTAACCGATAGATCACACCGTATTTGTGATAATTGATTATGAATTTTGAAGCAATGAAAAATTGTAATTTTATGTAAGATGTACCTAAAAGAAGAACCATGTCTGTAGGAGTAAGCCCTTTATCTGCAAAAAGCTTGATAGACTCGGACACAGATATTGAAGGCGATGGGAGACTACTGTTCAAATTGTGAGCTGCAGATGCTAAGCTATCTCTTCTTCCAGTCCGCACGTCATATCTGCCCCCACCACCCTGGAAGTAATTTATGGTCATATATGAATTACATCATTTTCAGCACTTTATTTACAATAATCATTATTAATTGAATACCCAGTTCATCAATTATATATATATATATATATATATATATATATTCCAGTGATTATACCAAGAAAACAGCATCTCTGGTTGCAATGGCGATGAGGTCAGCGCAAGAGACGACACCAGGGCACAGTTTTTCCACAGCAGCCTTTGCTTCATCTATGATATTGTATCCTCTCAATCTCAGATTTGGAGTTGCTCTTTTCTCGCTTTTCATGCCGTCTAACAGTAACGATGCATCACAACCCTTTAATTTTGTACATCATTTTCATGGAAATTAATCACTTTCTTACTCAAAATTAATAATCAGATTCATCTCAGCTTGTGGAATTGTATACTTGAGAAATGACCCAGATCATGCTAATTCAAAATTAGAATTACAAGGGTCCACATAAAGCTTGTTTATCTATAGAATTAATAAATGGTTGAACATGCTTTTCCTGCATGGAATGGGAAAAGAACACAAACAAGTATTCAAAAGTGCAAAAAGAAAAGGAAGAGCTTACACCAACAATGCAGTCATGGAACTGTAAGCGCAAGAGAGAGGCGACAATGGTTGGATCTCTGACGAATTGCCCAGTGACAACTCCGGCTACTGTGGCCTCAACATCGGCAATCCCACATTTTCCCCCGTAGAATCCGACGCGCAATGCGCCCCGACATAGAACTGCCCAGTTTGCCAACATTATCACCCATAACCCAACACTCACTTCAGCTGTTGCTACCTTCATCTTGTTTATGAAATCAAAGGATATTGCTGATAATTTCTTCTCTATACTTAGTTTGACAGTGGGAGATAGGAAGAATGTGACAACAGAACAAAACCCTCTTACAATTTTCTAAAGTTAATTTCTCCTAAAGAAATAAAAGTTCCGGAGGAAGTGCATTTAAGTGTGTGTTTAAAGATAGAGAATGGTGCTCTTGGTGCCACTTCCATTTTGGCTAACACCTTCTCTTTTTCACATTAATTGAATCTGATTATTTTTCTATTCATTTGATAATCCATTTTATTAAGAGGCACCAATGAAATGTTGCCTGCTGTCCGAGGATCAGAAGTCGAACTCTCAGTTAAAATTCCTCGAATCTTATCATGAAGAGATGATTTCCTGTCAAAAAGTTACTGGGGAAGTAGAACCATTATGGCTGATTCTAATAAAGTGAAACATTTGAATAGGAGGAGACAGTAGATGAATTCACCATTTCACCATTTCAGAAAGAATAAAATTGTGTGAAGCGTTGAAAAGAAAGCATCAAAAGTATCTTATGCCAAAAGTATTTACAACCAATGTGAATTCAGGATTCTCAGGACAATATTGTACTGCCACTAATGGATGATCTAAGGAGAAGCCTGAACCTTCAGACACTAAGAACACCTCCCTATTTTTACAAACACGAACAGAGTAGAGTGCCATAAACCTGAATATCAGAGACAAAATTAGTACAAGTAAGACGATCGATGGGCAGGTGCAGTAGGAGGCAAAGGAGCATGCCTAAGAGCGGTACTGTTATATGGATTGTTCTCCACTATTGCATCAGCAAAACCATATAGATCAGATGCTGAGCTCCGCTTAGTAGCAGCAGCACCAGCAGACAAATTTGGCAAACTTCCAAAACCTTCTACAGATGACGATGATGACCCATACAGGCTAGCAAGTCCAACTGATGTTTGTTTTCCAGCATAACTTTGTCTATAAGTTGGATCTCTAATGCCATGCCGTCCATGTGGCAGGTTACTGGGGCTTATAGTTTGCTGAAGCTCATCAACTCTTGTCTCACCATGAATCCTAGAGTATGAACCTATCTTAAGGTAATCTACACCAGCTGCCATATTGTGTCCAACTCCAGCTGCGAGCACTGAATCTTTACCAACTACCTTCGGGCCAAGAATATTTTCATGCAAAGATCCAACACCAGGTCCATGTGATAAGGAAGAGGCATAATAACTATGAACATG
>NW_019014679.1:1859583-1875527 GCF_000150535.2 Carica papaya | reverse complement strand
CCTCCGTTCTATAGAAGAGGGAAAAAACAAAGAGCTCCCATCTTTAACTAACTGGTTAATTCATTCCTCGTGGGACTGAGCTGTGGTAAGGCGGTATAGGAAAATCTTTTCCAATGATTCTGACATTTTTTGTGCTGACCTATCTTACCGAGTAAAGTTGAAGCTAAAGAAACGAATATCCTAAGAGTCAATGCAAACAGTTGTTGCATCAGCTAGCTAAAAAACACCTGAGTTCCACAGCTGGATTATCCAAGAATAATTGGAAGCTTAATCAACCACGAGAGTCTTTGCTTCATTATGAATGCTATTGTTTTGAGGTTTCTTTCCTGGTTTACGACTACTTTTTGAGTTCCTGTCTCCTTCTAAAAAACTACTGTATTCGTGTATATGTAGGCATAGATAAACTAATTCAGCAATTAACCTCAAGCATCCAAAACAACAACAATGACTAAAAAAGCAATGGGTTCCTTAATATCTCTTAAGTGTTAAAATGAATAAGTACCTGCAATCCTGGGAACAAGTACACGAGAGCGCCTAAGAGCATCTAAAATCTTCTTAGGATTACTCAGCCGAATCAAGTCCTTCAAATCCTCATTCTTAAAAGCAGCAGGAATCCCAAAACAAGCAACGAAAGCAAGCAAACCCCTTGCATCAATCTCCCCAGCCTTAGCCAAACCTCCCTCAGCAATCAGTCTCTTCCTCCACCCAATTGCTCCCTTCTCTGCCTCCTCCTTCACAGATGGCTCAATCTCGATCTCCCCCTCGTTGCAGTTTCCCAGCATCATAAGAAAGAACTCCAGAACCAAAACGGACGCTTGCCTTGCCGGAATCATAGGAGAGTCCTTGGTGTAGGCTTTGATGCCCTGGAGATAAAATCTCCCAATGCAATCCAACACGAGCTTAGCCGGCTTCGGAGCCAGCTTGATCGCCGCAGGAGCCTCCTCGCGGAGTCTAGGGATATCAGACAGATGCGTGACAACGTACTTGCGAAGACCGCGGCTGCACATCGTTTGGCAGAGGGACCGAAGTTCCGAGCCATTACTGGATTGGGTTTCTGGTTTTTTGGCTGTCACATCCTTTGTTGCGCCCATTTGTTGTGACGTAGGATTTGCCTCAGAGGGAACGGCTGCCGGAATTTGTGGGTGAATCTGCGAGGGGGAGGTAGTGGCGGCTTTGAACTTGGTATCAATGGCGGTTCGAATGAAATCCAGGTGCTTTTGCAATTCATCGAATCTCCGACTGAAGGTGTCAATGGCGGAGGAGAGAGGGCCGAGCTGTTCAACGGCCTTGAAAATTTGTGGTAGCTGGGGCTCTGACTGGGTTTCTTGTTGTAGTGCTAAGATGATTGGAATTAGGTCGATGGGTTCTGCTTTCGGATTCAAGAAAGCTTGCTGGTCGTAATGGTGTTTCTGCGACAATGAAGGTCGAGTTGGTGATTGCTGCTCCTCCTTCATGATGGGCGAAGAAGAAGAGTTGGAGATGATAGGGTCGGAGGACGATGTCATGAAATAGTGGGTATATACATATATCTATGGGTGTGTGTATTATTTTAGAACCCTAAATAATTTGCACTTCCCAGTTCCCCCAAATACGTTAGAGCTCACTACCCTTCCATCCCAGGGGAATAAATGCATGTAAATTAGAAAAAATTTTATTTGGGTTTAAAAAAAAAAAAAGTGATGAAATTAACAAAAAAAAAAAAACACAATTATTTTTATAAAAAAAAAATTGAATATATGCATATTATAAATATTGTTTATTTGTGCTATTACATGTATTTATTGTAAGTATTTTTTAAAAAAAAAAAATTTTGCTGTCATATATAATTAATCAAAAAATAATTAAATAAATTAGTTAAAATAAAAATTAAAATCTAAAATGTTAAGAATATCATTTTAAAAATTTAGTATGTATATTAAAGTAGCAATTAAGAATTAAATAAAAATTTGACCAAACAAGTCTGATTCCAATTAATTACATCATAAAAACTTTAAACAATTTTTTCATCAGCTAATCATTAAAGAGTAGAGAAATAGAAAACAATTGCCATTAGATATACAGGAGGGTTGGAGCATTGCTCGAAGCAACCCTCCATAAGTTCTTCACTTATATACACTTGAATCAATTAACAGACCCAGATTCCAAACAAAAATTTCTATACCATGTACATGAATCAAGATGGTATGTATGGTGAAACAACACATGCATGACTAGAAAATGGAGGTAGTATCAGGCAAGGGAATGCTCCGATCAGATTTATTTTTGACAACCGGGTTTCCAGTAGCATCGAGATCAATAACAGCAGTGTCACCAGGCTTGAAATTCCCAGCAAGTAATGCTTCACTCAACAGATCTTCCACCATTTGTGTTACTGCCCTCCGTAAAGGTCGGGCGCCATAAGTTTGGTCGTACCCTTGTTGGCATATCAGGTCTTTGACGGAATCAGATACCTCCAAACCGACACCAAGAGACACAAGTCTCGCCTTTACTGCTTGCAGCATCAGGTTTAAAATTTCCAGCATCTAAAGTAAACAGAGGAGAATGTGACTGTCAGCTTCACAAGCTCGAAAAAAAGAGCAGATGCCATTTGACACACAGGTTATTTAGCAACATCTTCAGAGAATACTGTAGCAGATGGTGACATACCTGAGTCTTCTCGAGGGACTGGAATACGACTATTTCATCTATCCTGTTGAGAAGCTCTGGACGAAAATAAGTCTTGAGTTCTTCTACAACCAGTGCTTTCATACCAGCATATGATGTTGACTCATCATCTGCAAGCAAGAAACCAATGGCACCTCGTCTACCCTTTGCGATAGCAGAAGAACCCACATTTGAAGTCATCACTATTAAGGCATTCTTAAAAGATACCCTCCGACCCTGTGAAAGCATTCTTGAATTAGAGACTGAATTATCAAAGATTATCACGTCAAATTACATAAATTCTCACAAAAGGATCTAATATTTTGAGGTTTCTTTCTTTCCTCTAAGATCTAAAGACATACTTTTTATGCTACAAAACCCAATTATCCGTCACCCCTTAAAATTTCATATTCTTGGCAAGTGTTTTACTACTTACAGGAGGAACAAACCTGGGAATCAGTAAGATGGCCATCTTCAAACAACTGAAGAAGGATGTTGAATACATCTGGATGAGCTTTCTCTATTTCATCCAGCAACAACAATGTGAAAGGCCGCCTTCGAATAGCTTCCGTAAGCATGCCTCCCTCTTCATGACCAACATAACCTGGAGGTGATCCTATTAATTTGCTCACAGTATGCCGCTCCATATATTCACTCATGTCCAATCTTAGCATGGCTTCCTCCTGTAACATTATCACAAATGGGAGAGGACAAAAATCAAAATCATAATCATGTTAAACAAATTTTTTTTTTTTTTTTTTTTTTTGTAGCAGGACTAAATTAAGTTAACTAGAAACTGAAAAGCCCTGTGCAACTGAGATGCGACATATTTCAAAATCTTCTCCCTGAATTCACCACTGACCTCTCCCGGAATCAATTTCTCATTTTTTTTTTCTCATTATTGGTTGTCTGTCCCTTATCACAATCATCAGCCAGGAACATTTATTATCATACTAAGTGAGTTTAGTTTTGACTCGAGAAAAGAAGTCTTTATAACCTGTATATATCAAATTCAATATTGCGGAAATGAGGTTCAGGATATATAACTTTTAGTTCCATCGATTAAAATTTCCTGTCCGCTCCCAAACTTGAAGCTGACAATACGCCACCTTTCTTCATAAGGAATGACAAATATGGCAATTTGGCTCCAGATAGATGCATCATGTGCACAAATAGAACATTTAACCCACTGACAAAATATTGATCCATGGTCTGAATCCAGCTAGCGCGGTGGCAGACAATGTGAGAAGAGGAAGTCAAGAAATTAAAAGGGAGAAATCGCGTGAACTGGTTACACTTCCACCGCCAGTCACATGTCATGTGCTTTTCTTCCAAAGTTCTTTTGATGCAATTGGATGGGAGGTTTTGCAGAGGACAACTTCATAAAAATTAAGTTTCAACTCAAAACCTATATGGTTCTACAAAGACATTATCAAGTCCAAATTTAACAAGTTCTTTAGTTTTGCAAATTGCATAACCAGAAGTAAATACTTCCAAAAAGGCAAATAAACACTCCAAAAATTAAATTTTAATTAATTACAAAAATTATAAAATAGAGAATTTAAAAGAAAAAGCACAGAGCCCTTACCGACCCAAAATAGCATGATGCCAAAGCCTTTGTTAATTCAGTTTTGCCGACCCCAGTTGGCCCACAAAAGAGCATAGCAGCAACAGGCCTATCAGGATCCTTCAACCCAACCCGTGACCTCTTCACAGCTCGAGAAATAGCAGCAACAGCCTCATCTTGACCAATAATCCTTTTCTTAAGCTGCTCATCAAGCTCAACCAGAAGCATTCTTTCATCAACAGTGAGCTGCTGGACTGGTATTCCAGACCAGGCAGAAGCAACTGCTGCAATATCCTCAGGTCCCACCACCATAGGTCTGAAAAGGGTCAAAACCTCAGTTAGAAAATAATGTGAGATTTGTATTTATTTCATGGTCAAGAAACATACTCGTCATCATCTGAAGTTGAAGGCAAAGGAGAATCTAAAACGAGTTCGCTAGTATCATCTATGCTGGAAGCACTACCATCATGTTTTAGCCTACTTGCTAGGACCTGTAAACCATGATGTAAAAGTATAAATAAGGGATATAAGCGGGTCATGAAGATAATTACACTATGAATGCAGTGTCATTACCACTTCTTGCATGGCCTGAACAGTCCTAATCTCTTGCCAGTAATCATCTGGAGGCTTTGCGAGTATACCAGTTTGCTGTTCCTTTTTCTTCTTAAATGCCTCAATACGAGCTCTACTTCCAGCTTCATCAATAAGATCAATTGCTTTATCGGGAAGATACCTATCAGGAATGTATCTTGATGACAGGTACACAGCAGCATTTATTGCCTCTAGTGTGTAAGTGCAATTGTGGTGAGTCTCATATTTCTCACGCAGACCCAAGAGAATCCTCACTGCATCCTCCTAAAGATTATGAAAAATGGTCAAATAAGACTATTAAATGTAATTATGTAAAATTGGACAAAAATTGCAAATTGAAAACAACCTCGCTTGGTTCATTAATTAACACCGGCTGGAATCTCCTTGCTAATGCTTTATCCGTCTCAAATTGGGTCCGGTACTCGGCAAGAGTCGTGGATGCAATACACTGCACTTGACAGACAGATTGTTATTGCACAATGGCTACAGCATAAAATGGATAAAGTGAACCAACAAAACTCGATTAAAGCAATTTCACTCACTAAGAATGAATTGCTATTCTAGTATAAAACTCTGGAAAACTTCCAAAAGAGAACACAAAATCAGAAAAAAAAAGAAAAAAAAAAGCAGTAAAGCAAATTAAAGAGGATTTTCCTTCCAAGTTCCAGTGTGACTACAAATTTGTAGAATCAATTGATTAGTAACTAAATTAGGCAACAATATGAGAAAGAACAAAGGCATAACAGGCATAACCAAACTGCAGTGAACTTTCCTTAAACAAAGATTTCAGAAGATTTCAGAATTGATCAAATAGATCATATAAAATAAATTCAGTTCTGTTTGCAGTGTCCGTAGTTCAATGTATTCACATAGAAAAGTTCTCATGGATTCTATCTGGCAAAATTACCTCACCTCATATTCCCTATCATGCTCGTGAAGACCACACTCAATCATGCCTAGTAGCTGGATTTAAACATTGATTCCACATTTTTTTGTGTTAAAGCTACCATCATATATAACATGTCATACATCTAGTGTCTTAGACCACATTTATGACATTGTTAGGCAGATACAAGCATAATTAGATGAGAAACAATCACCTGTAATTCACCCCTCCCAAGGGATGGTTTCAATAGATTAGCAATGTCAAGACCAGATCCCTTGTTTCCCCGTCCAACTGTTCCAGACCCAACAAGTGTATGGACCTCATCAATAAAAAGGATGACATCACCTGCAAGCCAACAATATTAAAAACAAGCTACTAGAAAATCCTTCATCTCTTTATTTTTTTTGGAGTGAAAAAATCCTTCATCTCTTTAAAGCAAGTCGTCAGGTCTTCTCACCTGATTTTTTTATCTCGTTTAGCAATGAAGTAACCCGTGACTCTAATTCTCCCCTTTCCTTAGCACCAGCCATCAGAAGCCCAATATCCAAGGACATTACACGTTTTCCCTGCAGGCAGAACCGTAAAGCTAATAAGATCTATGACTTCATCAGAACGAGTAACGAACTAGAGAAAAAAACAAGAGCATCCATCACTCCAGAAGAAACACACCAACAGAGAAACAGGAGCATCTGCCCGTGCAATGCTAATTGCCAGTCCTTCAGCAATGGCTGTTTTTCCAACCCCAGCTTCACCAAGAAGAATGGGGTTATTTTTGGTTCTGCGACAAAGTATCTGAATGATTCTCTGAACTTCAGTCAATCGGCCAATAACAGGATCAATAAGTCCTTCACTAGCTCTAGCAGTGAGATCCACACAGAATTGTGCCAAAGCATTTTTCTCTGGAAAGCAAAGGAGAATCACAATAAACATTCTCTAATCTTACCAAGAAACTATATAGAGAAAAGGAAATGGATATGCTACCTTTTGTCCTTTCAGAGGTTCTCGTACCTGAAACTTTCCCAGGAAAGCTCCCTTTAGATGCCACGGACGGTTCTCTCCCATCTTTGGCAAGCTCCCCTTGAAGCCTGGAGAGTGCTGCAGCTGCGAGGTTGTTTACATTTGCCCCCAGTCTAAGACCATATAAATAGACTTAATTAATGCAAAATAAGCAACATAACCCGCTTCATTAACCATATTAAGTCCAACCATCTTCATGAATCATTAAAAATCCAAATAAATCACTCACGATACTTGGTTCCCAGGCATTTAAGTAACATCACAATGATTATGACCCCAATTGCATAAGAATTTTTAAAAGGCAAAATAAACCCAACAAGTAGGATTCCAGCCACCTAGTTCAAACTAGGAGCATTAATATCTGTGATACCCAAAAAGCTCAGATAATCTCAGTTAAATTACCTTTTGAGGACCCGGGTGGCACTGCCATCATCGACGGTGAGGAGACCAATGGCAATATGTTCAGGGCCGATGAAATGGTGACCCATAGTCCTCGAATACTCAACTGCAGCCTCAAAGACCCGCTTTGTACTGATAGAAAACGGCACGTCCGTTGACTTTGAAGAAGAAGCAACCGACTGTTCAGGCGAGGAAGAAGAAACTGAATTATCACCCTCTTGATGATGATGTTGATGCCAAATGCTGCGAACAGCTTCCCGGGCCTTGTCAATGGTAAGGCCACAGCCAAGGAACCCACGTGGGTCGCGATCCTCTGCGATTAAACCCAGTAGTAGATGTTGGGTAAAGACCATGTCTTTGCCAAAGGCTTTGGCTTCCTTTTGAGAAAAGATGACAGCTTTTATTGCACGTTCAGTGAAGCGCTCGAAAACAGCAGAGACTGGCAAGAATTTTCTTCTTCCGCGCGAATGAGAATGTTTGACAGAAGGAAAATTGTGGGAGAGACGTGGGTGGGTCTTCTGAGAAATCGAAAAACCAAAAGAAATAGAAGAGGAAACAGCACCATTAAACGAATGAAAAGGCAAACATGGATCAAAACGATGAGAGCGAGAGAAAACGCAACAGGAGTGAAGTGAAAGCGGAGAAGAAGAAAAAGCTTCCATCCTCTGTTGATTAGAACTGGATTGAATACCAAAAGGACATTAGAAAGAAAAAGAAAAAGAAGATGGAAAATAAAAAGAGTGAAAAAGCAAATGGGTAGAAGGATATTTAGCGGGTTGGTGGAGGGAAGGAAGAAGAGAGGAAGAAGAAAGGAATGGAGAAAGATAACACGTCAAGGCACGCAAGAGTTTTATTGGGTTTTGTATAGGTCCAAATCTACATAGAGAAAAATGAAAGGAAAAGTAGGGGAAAAGGGTGGGGGCTGAAAAAACTGATCACGGAAGCAAAGGAAGCCGTAGATAAGTACAAGGATCGGTGGAGATAGTATAGATACCCAAAAATGGTGTCCTTTTCAGGCCAGATAGAGCCAGTATCAAGGGGTTATACTTAGATTTGTCTGAGTTGAGCTTAGTTGACCGATGTATATTGATTTGTCCTTGCGGGCGTTCCGGCATTGAACACGTTTTTTTACTCCGGGAAATCAACAGTGGAAACAGCAGAAAACTCCGGGAAATCAACAGTGGAAACAGAAGAAAACAGCGGCATTAGTAGTTGGTGTAAGTTAGAAATGGGGGCATAAAATAGACAAAACAGTTGGGTATGATCGAAGATTTATTCATGTGTACAACACTAACTTGTACTGAAATCCACGCGCGGAGAGAGAGAACCTTTTGGTTTGTTTGTTGATGTTTTAGTAAATTATGCAGAGATTTTTCTAAAATCTGAGGGTAGTTTCAGTAAAGGTACTATTTTCTAAAAGTAATAGTTTTACTCCTAATGTTAAAAAAAAAAATTAAAACTTTAGAAAAAAATATAAAATGGGTGGAAAAACTTATTGTAATTTTAAAATTTTTAAAATAAAAAATAAATAAAAGGATTACAAAATAAAAAATGGGTAATAAAAATTTATTGTAATTTTAAAGATTTTAAAATAAAAAAAAATGACCTTTAGTCTAAAAAATAATAGAAATTGCGATTTTATTAAAAAATTCATTATAAAGCATAATAGTTTCTTGTTTACAGCTTGTCGTTTAATATCTATTTCATAAATTATGTAGAGTAAAATAAAAAAATAAAAATTAGAGCTATAAATAATTCTCAAAAAGAAGTTCTCGAAAAATTTTTATCCTGATTGAAGTGGATCGAACTCAGTTCAACTTCTATATCTGAAGAAGATGGTTAAAACTTAAACGATAAAAAAAAAAAAAAAAAAAAAACAATCCTAAAATCCAACTCATCTTTTTAGAAGAATTTTTGGTAAGGTTTAAAAAAAAATTAAAAAGATCCCGCCCTGTTTACAAGCCAAAAATGATAATAATAATAACCTACCACTAACAACTATTTTACAATTAAATAGTTCGTACTTCTTTTTCTAGAAAATATTCATGAGTTTTCAATTGTATTCCCGTATAAATTTATTTCAAAAATTATTATAATATTATATTACGATTAATATATATGTTTTAATTATTAATAAAAATATTTGTATTAACAACATTCATTAGTGAAACTGGACAAAAAGACCCTCTTGTTTCATCACCATGGAACGATATGAGTGCCTTGTTGGGTTGCACATAGCACTCCAATAAACTATGCCTCATCAGCAGAACTGCCTTTCCTTGTTGGGTTCACGAACTGCTTTTCCTTCAAGAATTAACTACTTTACTGGGCAGGCTTTGAGAACAAATGGGGAACATATAGTTGTTGGCCGAAATGCCTGTCTTGCACATAGTAGAATGGAGCTCTAGTACTTGCAATGAAATGACAGATGTTGGCATAGGGCAGAATCATCATGTTGGAAAGAAAAGAATAAGGTCCAGCACCGCAGATATAATTGAATATTGATCAATTGATTTTGAGATGTCCAAACTTGGCATTTTCAACAATGGTTCGCACACCCAAATGAGTGGCTTAGGTGATAAGGTGCCTTTAGTAGTTGATGGTAGCAGATTTCTGTTGAGTCAAGGACAGAGCTAAATGAACTGGTGAAGATGACTGAGTAGGGAGTGGCAGGTTTTAAGTGATGTTTACGTGAAACACGAAAGGTGGTAACATACAAGATACAAGAACCTCATGTTTCACTTCTATCAAGGGAGTTAACCAAATCGCAAGAGCCTCTCAGAAGAATGATAGTATCCCCGTCATCTGTCAACAAGCAATTCACACACACATTCACATATATATGTATATATAGAACCAGCCGCTCAACAGCACCCAAGAAGAAAGCAATCCTATGACACTATTCATAGAGTCTGTTCAAACCTTTCTGGGCTGTTTTAATTAGTTAACTCCATTCTTAGTTTAGGTTCAATCCTGCCTGGGCTTTAAAATTGAGTGAGCTCTATCCTGGTGGTAATAGAAATAAGGTAGTATCTTATTTACAAGGGATTGCATAGATTTGTGCGACCCAAAGAATCAGATCACTGTCGCAGTTTTTTTTTCCTCCTTTTTGAGGGAAACAGGAAGCTACAAGCTGTAGCGGCTACCAGAAGCTAATAACCACACTGTCAGCCATTAAGACACACCTGATTACCCATAGGAGGGGAGGCAAAATCATGTAATCCAGGGAAAGAATTATCAAGATCAGCCATGAAGTCAGCACTTTGATACAATTTTGGCATGGAGTAGCTGGGACGGATCTCCTGGACCCAAGTGGGACAAGGATGAAACAAGATGTCGCCCCGACAAATAAGCTTCGACTGTGATCCTTGAATCAGACTCGATGAGGACCTGTTGAGCCCTCAAGACTTTAACAGCCGAATACCATAGCGAATGCCAAACAGCTCAGCTCGGAGAACATCACAAAACTCCAGTGAAGATTTTGCTAGTTTCTGTCAGAGTAAAGTCTATTCTGAATCTGAAAGCTTAACACAGCCCATAACAAGTTGTTAGTGTTCTCAAGCTTGTAGGTACCAATGCAAATTCTTTCAGAAAAACCATGAAGCAGGAAAACATCCAACTGACTGGAGTTTTAAAATTAATGGACTATGTTTCCATGGCAGAAAGTATTTTGTTCTCCTATGCAGAGTCAGCAGCTCTGAGACAAGTCAACCTGGCTCCAGAGTATCTCAGCATAAGCTTTCTCCTCTGGACTTTCCTCTCCAATGCACTCAGCTTCCACAACTACTTCCTCCTCGTCATCTAAGTTATCTTCCATTATTTCTGCCTCTTCAATACTCTCTCTATCTTGCCCAGCTTGTTCAGCTAAAAACTCCCTCATTGCCCGTGCAGTCGCTGGTCTATCACTAGGACCATATTTTGGGGGAGGAACAACAAATGGTAACATGATATCATCCAAGCTCGAGCTCTTTTTGTTGGAAATATCGACAGCCTCCGGTGGTGGGAAGACAAATATGATCCCTAGTTCATAATTGCACACATGAAGCCTTGAGCCTAGAGGAGATGAGTTTTTACAGGATCGACCTCCTTTCACACTTGATGGACTTGAAAGAGTCCGTCCCCAGGCAGCTGCACTGAAGTTATGCGATCCACAATAAACCCAACCAAAAGAAGTATCCACGTTGGACTGGAAGCGCCTCCGTGCCACCTGTATATGTTATTTTCATTAATTTTTCTTTATACAAACAAAATTTAAAAGGATTTAATGTAAATGTTGTTCTACAATAACACTGTTAAAAAAGGTTTTGATTGCAAGTCCTTAAGCTGCAGTGCTGGAGTTAGCAGTGTGAGCTCTCATCTCTAAAGAATCTCATATATTGATGAAGTAGAAGCTGTATTCATAAATTTAAGCAGATTCAGCTCTTTCTACCTTATTTGACTTTTGTATTATAAGGAGTGGAGAAAAAATCCCGGAAGAATAAAGATGTGGATAATGGGCATGCTAAGCAATATTATTAGGACTCTGAAAAGTACTGGAGACATGTGAACAAGTTTGAAGACAAGATGATGATAATCATAAAGCAAAGTGATAGTTGAAACTGAAAAAAGGGATGCAAGGGAAAACAATTGTAAAATTTTAACTTCACTGGAAATTTTGAAGATAGTCACTGAGGCATCAATAAAAATTAGAAAGGAGTTAAAAATCACTGGGAACCACCATTTACACCACAGGAAAGAAATGATCTTCCATTTTTCATTTGGAAGGAAGTGAAATTTTTCTAAAAGAATCAATGTAAAAAGTAAAAAGAGGAAAAGATTATAGAACCAATGTCCAACTAAAGACCTGAGGTTATCAACATCCCTATACTGTTGTTTGCAAGGCATGGTGAAACAGCAAGGACTAGTTCTTTGTTTCAGGGATTCCCAAGTTTCATTTCTGCCAAGAGGCCAGGTAGACAGATTAAGATGGAAAAACAACTGCGATTTTTCTTAAAATTCAACTCCTGTCGACCAAAATTAGTTTTCCATGATTTTAGTAAAGCAATTGACGAATCCATCAAATAGTAATTCAGGAACATCTCATTATTCAGAAAGAGTGAAATATTCTCACCTTGGCATGCATTGGAAACCCAACCCTATCATAGGGACAAGGAATTGCATCATGAAGTACACTCATGTGTCTCAGCCTTTGCCATGTTTTCTGTATAAGATGCACATAAACATCCACAAACAAGAGAATAATTATACTTTACATATAATCTTTGTATTTAATCCCAACATAAAGAAAGATGATGGCCTTCTCCGAAACAAAAACAAAGCCATAATCCACTCTTTTCCTTATCTTTGCTCTATCATAGTCGTGAAGAACAAAGTGCATCCACATTCCTCAACCTTGCAGGTTTTCCGAATATAAACATGTCTATAGACAAGCTTAGTCATTGATTTCCTTTGATAACAAAGAAACATATAAATTGTACCAAATCTGGAAAGACATAAATAAATGTACTAACAATCTAGCATTTTTCAATAGCAGAGACTGCAACAGGGGTATAAATGATAATTTTTTCCCCCCTTTTTTACTCTCTGGACATTATCTGATAATGCGCCTGTGGGAGAAAAACAAAAACCTTCAAGATACCTTCCCTTAAAATACCAACTGCACCGTACCTGTAGCATTATCTATCACGTTCATATTAGATGCAATGCAATAATCTGTTAGGCCTTGTTTTTTATTAGATAAAGGTTTCCTGATCAGATGCAATGCAAGATATTATCTTTTAGGCCTTGCTTTTTATTATATAGACGTTTCCTAATACAGTAAAGCCAGGCATATTTTGCACTTAATGACAGAGCAGGACTTACCCCTCAAGATGCCCCATTTTAATCCCTCTTCACCAGTGACATCGATAACACATACGGAATCTAGTAATTTCATCGTAAATATTAAATGAATCTGATTAAATCCCATAATACCTCTGAGAAACAAAGAATTTTATTTGAAGGCAAAACTCCATCATGTGCATTCTTAACAGTTTCAATAGTGGGAAAAATGATTCCGATGGATGGAGATTTCAACTCCTGACTAGCACTCCAGCAGGCCCACTGTCAATAAAAAATTAAAACAGTGAATCCATGTTTATATAAGTTCAAATTTCCATGTACATGTTACCTCTGGATCAGATTCTTCAGATTCAAAAAGTCGCAATGATCTCTTTCCAGCTGCGGCTGCAAATGCAGCAAGAAATTCGGCATTCACTGACCCAACTGAGGACGACCCTGAAGAACAGAATATAATGGACTTGAAACAAAAAGAAAGAAAGCAATATTTTCTTTTAATTTGCCATATATAGTTAAGATACAACACATCCCAAAATACACTCACCATAGACAAAATCAGATTCTTGTGATTCAGGCCATTTGTACTGACTAAGAACCTTGTAAAGAAAAGAAAACACAACCAATAAGAGATTCTGCCAGATAATTTTACGAGCTACTATTTTTTTATTGTGATGACAATAGAAGAAGCATTCTTAGGAAAAAGAAGAAATAATACAAAAAGAGAGGGTAAGGAATTCTCTTGCAGCACCCATAGAAACAAAGGAATAGAGAGGAGGAAAACCGATGAAGACAGCAGCCTAATCCCCTTACAAAATTCCTAAAGAGACACCTCTAACAAGACCATGAGCCCTGAACCAAAGAGAAACCAAAAAAACTAATATGTCCCAGGACACCAAAGAGGCTTGAAATTGATCTTTGAAGACATTAGCACTAATGCAGAATGAACTAGGTTTAGATTTCCTGAATAGATTAGGAACTATATGTCATAAAAGAATTGAGAATTATAATTTTTTTAAATATAAAATTTTATTATAATTTTATTAATTTTAAGATTTTAGTCTCATATACATAATTATTTCTTAATTTAATCATATTTTAGAAAGATTAACTGGGAATCACTACAAATAGCTTTGTAATCTCACTTTTGAAAGGATGTCCAGTTACTTAACAAAGAGTTCTTGATAATTTTCCCAATCTTTTTTTAAATAAGATAATTTTCTCAATCTTACTGGTCGCATGACAACCAAACTCATAAGTGTTTAAGAAATCTTAGATGTGATATCTAACTTTTCTCTTCAAATATCTAAGTAGGCAAAATCATACTAATTTGTCATACAAGTTGGCATGAAAACTAAAAACTTTCTACATCTCTCAGCAACAGCAAACCCATGAAGTTACTGCAAGCATAGATAAGGATGTAGGCTATTTGGCTCACTAGCGAGGAAAATATAGGAGTAATTGCATGTCATTATTCGGTTAGGAGTCTATCAGGTATTCCATGCTTGTATAAATAATAGATGTAACAAATATTTGAAATCATCCGAGAAATTCAAATTACTAACTAATTTTGTTTGTTTCCATTATGTTTGGTATTGAAGAGAATGACCAAACACATAGTGTACTAAATTCTCATTAAGAAGTTCGGAGACCAAGCATTTACATCATTTTCACTCCAAAACTCGTGCACAAGTTTTCTCTAACCATGAGATAATAATGCAAAATAGCTTAGGTTTAGATTTCCTAAATAGATTAAAAATTACAATTATTTTAGATATAAAACTATTGTACTTCAAAAATCTATTATGATAATTTTAATATTTAGTCCTTTTGTGTACTTAAGTTTTCCTGTTCTTTTTTAGATTGAAAATGAAGATATGCTGATAAGAAGAAAAGATACGAAATGGAGGATAGGGTATTCACCAACAAAAAACAAAAAAGGTGAGAAAGAAGAATAGTTGGTGAAGCTCTATATAGAAATGATAAGGGAACATACTTAAAATGTCCATTGGCCTTGGCCCAAAAAGAAGCACGAAAAAGAAGAATTTATCCCAAAGAACTAGAAAAAGTGATGCGCAATTCAGAAAGATTCTGGCCCAAACTGAAGTTTTTCGATTCTTGTAAATATTTTAAATTCTACTCCGGAAAGGTTATTTGGGAATCAGAACAAATGCCTTCCAATTTTGCTTTTGAAAGGAGGTCCGGTTATTGAATAAAGAGTTCTTGAAAATTTTCTAGTATTCTGATCATATGATGAAATTAAACCTTATGTATGATGCTTAAGAACGTAAGTGTGATATCTAAAAAACCTCAAGTGTGATACTTCGATCTTATCTTGAAATCCCTATGTAAGCAAATTAGTCCTATTTATCCTCCATCAGGAATCCCTTTCCAACCACAACACGTTAAATCCTAATCTTACCACACTATTACAATAAACTGTCTATTTGAAAGAGAGAATTTCTTATCTACTTGAAAATGTAAGTAAATAAGTTTCTGCAGCAACATGTCCAGTAAACAAAACCGTCTCCTACCAACACAAGTTTCAGCTGACCTAAGCACAATTACTATGGATCAATAGCTGAACTTGAAAATTTAAAATTCTTCCAATTTGTTAATACCTCCTGCAGTCTCCATATTCCAGTACACCTCTGAATTGAAGCAATGAGAGAGCATAAGGCAACAATTTCTTGTGATTGAATCATCTTTGCTAAATCTGAAAAGCAAGGGCCCTGCACAAATCAATGTTGCATCCTTCATATATGTCCAACTCAAATCTTAGAAGAGCATTAAGTATTTTGGAGAAAGTTGTTTCCCTCAGAAGATACATAAACAAACAGCAGAATACCATGCCTGTGATACGTGTAGTGTCAGTTGTACTTTCTTGTCTCCTCCAAAAGCTGCTTCAAGGGCTTCCTTGCGATAAATATATCCATAGAATCTGAAGAATCCAACATCCCATAATGGAGAAACCCACTTTGCAACATTTCTTGGTAGAAATCCTAA
>NW_019014679.1:1783837-1818368 GCF_000150535.2 Carica papaya | reverse complement strand
GATCTTAGACAGAATTGGTACCACTACCTACAGACTGATACTACCTCCAGAACTATCCAGAATTTATAATGTGTTTTATGTGTCCATGCTATGCAAGTACAACTCGGACCCTTCTCATATCTTAGCCCACGAGCCATTTTCACTCCATGAGGATCTATCCTGAAGGAGGTACCAGTGGGCATTGTAGACCAAAAAAGCAGAGTACTCTGCAACCGAAAAATTTCTTTCGTTAAGGTCTTATGGTAGAATCACACATAGAGAGAGGCAACATGGGAGCTAGAATCAGACTTCAGAGCCCAATATCCCAACTGTTTGATTGAGTGAGAGGGAGACAAATTTGAGGGATCAAATTTCTTTTAAGGAGGTGAGACTTATAATACTCGAGCCTGAAATTTGGTATGAGATTAATTTTAACATTCTAAAATGTATAAAAAATTTATTTTTGAAATTAATAAATTTTAATTTAATGTGAAATTATGAAAAAATAGGTTAGAAATGAAATTGAAAATAATTTTTGGAATAAGTGAAAATTTGGGTTCGGATGGTGTTTTTGAAAGAAAAATAAGAAATTGTAGGTCAAAATACAAATAAAAAAAATTTAACCATGTAGGACCATCTAGTCAGCAGCCTTGACGAATCAGAGCGCGCCGCATGTCAAGGCACGTTGACTCAGTGCCATGTAGGAGGTCATGCTAGTGATCCGTGTGCCCCGCGATCGGACGACCCAGAAGCGATCCCGCACGCATAGACGGTCCGGATCTGTTTTTTCCTTAGGCGCGATCGGACAGTCGAGATCAAACGTGATGAACGATCCAGATTTATTTCTTTATTAAGCGCGATCGAATGGTCGAGATCAAATGCGATGAACGACCTAGATTAATGCGAGCTAAGTATAAATATTTTGCATCACACTGAACTCATGTGGCCATATCGAAGTAAAACAAATAGTGGATGAGTCAGAAACCGCGAACAAAGCTCAACGGAGCCACCGCATGCAAAATTCGCAACCTCCTCCGATGAGCCCCTTTTTGTTTTCTATTTTGTGCGATTTTTTCACTATTGTGTTCACTGTTCTATTTTCTATAGGTTGACCGAAGAAAAAATTCCAGCTGTGAACGTGAGCCGATGGACCCGCTGCACCTGAAAAACTCCACCACCGATAGGTTTCTATTTTCTGATTTTTTCGGCCAACCGATGCTCTCTAATGTGTTTTTTTGCAGGGATATGTATAAAGATTGCCGAAAACGACCAGACCGAGCCAAACCACCACTGCAAGCAGTGGTGCCGTCGCCGGAGCACGACGGTGCCATTGTGCCGAAATACTGAAATTGGCCATAAAGGATTTTTAATATCGATTTTGAATTTTTGTTATATTTTTAGGTACATGAAGCGTGTTTTAATTTTCGTAGAAAAATTCAAGAAGTCCGGGGACCGCTAGTAGGCGTAGTAGAAAGTTTGGTATTTCGGACACCGATTCGGATAAAAATTCCTCACATTATTCTCTGTTATGGAATTGAAGATTAATAATCAATAATATAGTATTTTATGAAATTTAAAAAACTTTAAGAATAATTACAGGTCACTAATTGAGCCAAAATCGATTAGTTATTTATTTGTCTTGTTTAACTAATTATTTAATTTTACAGCTTTAAATACATGATACTATATTAGAACGGTTAAATGATTCAGTTGTGCTTCTTTGATGCATATATCGCTTGTCTTGCATGATTTACGGTTGATTTGTAAAATTTAAAATTAATATCCAAATGGAAAATTGCTTGGGTTATGTGAGTTAATGAATGATTGTCTTACTGAATATTCTCGGAGATGGTGGACAGAATGGGTACATAGGGAACCCTACCGTGACGTTACATCATACTGGACGAGGTATCGATGGATGATATTTTTGACGCTCATACCGGACGGAGTATGAGGACGACTCGATTCACCCTCATATCGGATGAAGTATCGAGGGATTGTATTTTTGGCGATCATACCGAACGGAGTATGAAAGCGGCTTGTTAGTTGACAAGTTTAAAAATTAGGTCACCCCTATAGACTCCTAGAAATACCAGTAAACAAAATAAACAAAGAAAAAGTTGTTGTTCTTGCTCACTTGAATATGATATCATAATATTATTTGAGTTATTGTCTCTATAGGTCAATTTTGAAAATCTCGCAACGGTAAATATATAATAAATAATTTTTCTTATAATAAATAAATTTACTTAAATTAAGAGTTTCATTGGTTGTTTTTATATTTTTTAGCAACATTCAGTTTTTATATCAGTGAGTAGTGTAATATTCTTATTGGGTTAGTGTACCTCACCCTCTTCTCTATTAATCATTTCATATCAATAAGATTAAAATTCAGATCTTGATCAGCAGAAGGACTGTGAGTAGGTATCCCTCCGGATCCTATTAAGAGGTAGTGGAGGTTAACCTTCCTCCAATACTTATTTACTATTTTCATATGTTATTACGTTTTTTTTATGAACCGCAGTGAAATGAACATTTCTGTAATTCTATTGGGCATGCTAATTTATGTATAAAGAATGTAAACTCTATTGTTATTATACACTTCCGTATTTAAATTATGATTTTATTTTATCAAAGGTTCCGAATTTTTATAAATAATCTTAAATCCTTGCTTGATTAATTAATTTTTTTTAATATATAAAACTGATAATATTTTTTGTTTTATAAATGAGAGAGTTAAAAAAATATGATATAACATTCAAATAAGTTAACAAATATATGTCAAATTAACAAATTTTAAAACTGATATGATATGACATGTCCATATCACATACTATGTCGTTGCTATTAAATACCACTAAAAAATATGACTAAGAGAAATTTTATCATTTTTAAAATGTGCAAAAAAATTTAAACATGTTCATATAGTTAATAAGATATTTTAGTGTTTTAGCCATTTGATTTGGAATGGAATAAAAAATTATATCCCAGATTGAGTAGATCAAATTTGATTCAATTAAATATAGCCTACTTTGGTTTCTAATGCATGATATTAGAACTTAAAAATTGGTCTGCTGATTCTAATTTTTTAATCTGAATTAGAGGTTATTAATTTATAAAACAGAAATTTATGAATTTATTATTTTTAAAATTTAATTTAATATTTAATAATAAATTAAAAATTAACATTTTCAAACTAAAATATTTTCAGAATATAAAATTTGATTAATGATTGTTATAAATTTATGATAAATAATTACAAATTCGGTAATTTTATCATCTTATTTCTTATATAAAAATGAAAGCACGTACTATACGACATGTATATCTATGTAATTTGATTATTTAACATTGTCTACTGACTTCAATCATAAACTGTTTTTCTAAATAGCTAGTTATATAATCTAAACAAATAGATAATATAATTAAAAAATAAAATTAATTGATTTTAACTTATAAATATTATTTGATTACCACGTTTCATCTCCATTTGTTTTTGAATTAATAAATTTCCAATGTATTTTAATGAAATTAAAAAAAAAAATGGGACGCAATTTCCAGTTCACTTCCTCAATTGACAACGGGGTATTTGGACTCAGTGGTTTGACTTTGATAGAAACAGTGAAGGTGCAGCAAAGTTGAGGGCGCAGTCACCAGTTCTCGCGTGCCCAAGAGCACATTCAATGCGCGCAAAATGTCAACGAGTTGCTGAGTTGACACGTTCTGTCAAAATTTTGCCTCTTATTTTTCATATCCACGCCCACTCACTAAATCCGCGGGTCACATCCGAGTATTGACTCATTAGTATTTTCAGTATCGTTTAGCTCAAATTTGAAATTGTATTTTTCTTTGTCTATCTCTCTCTCTCTCTATATATCGTTTTCTTCTTGTAATATAATTTTTTATTAAAAAATATTAAATTAAATTTTCGTTTCGTTATAATTATTTTAATTAATATAGATTAATTTTCACATAATATTATTTTTATCCGAATATATTATAATTAAATAAATTTAATTATCGTATGTTTATTAATATATTAATTAATCAAACTCTTTTTTTTTGATAATTTAATCTGATTAAAAAATTAAATTAAATTAAATAAATTCAAATACAAAATGTTATCCATATATAATGAGTAGGCACAGTGATTTTCATAGCAACAAAGATAACTCCAAACCGATTTCCACTAACTTTTTTTTAAAAAAAATAATTTTTTACTCATCAAATAAAATTTAAGTATAGTAGCCAATAAAGGTGTCTTATAAATAACAAATTTAATTATTTATTACAAAAATTTAATAATAGCTGCCATCAATCCGTAAATGATTTTATTTTATTTGTTCTTTATAAAAATGGTCGTACAATGTTGACTGCAATTTTTAATTTAAGTGCAACTTGAGAGGACTAATTAAGAGGTAACATATGCTAAACATCCCATGTGATTCCAGAGTAATTACTTGCATTAATAATTCTTACTGCACTTCAACACATCCTGAAAATCCTAAATTATAAAACATATATTTCTATTGGTAATTTTAAGTATAAAAAATATGATAATTGATACTAATGATAATATAGTTTTTAATAAAAAAAAAATAAAAATGATTATATAAAAATTAAGCATATCTTAAAGAGTATATACAAATTAATTCACCAATTTTATCGTTTATACAGCCATAAAAAGCAAAAAAAAAAAAAAGAATTAATTTATTATTATATTAATTATTATTTTTACATTATAAAGTACTTGAAAATACCAATAATTAATTATTTCGTAACAACGAAAAAATAATCTAAAGAGAAAGAATTCTTGTAATTTTTATATGTTATTATTCTTCTAGAACCTTGCATGTATCTAGAGTTTGATAATTGTGGATCCACCAAAAATATTTATTTAAGAAAATATTTGATGAATTGATGACTCTCATAAAAAAAAAAAAAAGTTACACATTTCATTATGGTAAAAGAAAATCTGAAATGATATAATAATATATAAAGTGAATATATTGTTACTATTAAAAATATAAAATGTAATTCACTATAAATATGAAAAATGGTAAGAATAATATTTTTATATTTAATTTTTTGGAAGTAGCCTTTTTATGCATGTGATACAAATACAATTTGTTAATTCGTTAATCAGAAAGATTACCCACGCAATCAACGGTCCCTACGAAAAGGAGCACAAACCACATGATGAATTCCCCCACCTATATATATTGTGAGAAATACAACGCGGGAGATCATAATTCATAAATTCTTATCAAGGAAAAGCAATTACCTACTTTTCCTGTTAAATATTTTAGACATAATCATTTCTCTCATTTCATAATCCATTATCTTCTTCAATTGTTCTTCTTTCTGAATATCCTGATCTCAAACAGATTTTCATTTGCTTTTCATCGCTGCAACTGTTTCTAGTACTTGAAATAAGTAATCTGTTAGTTGAATTTCATTTTCTCTACAGATTCTGCTTTTCTGTTCTGTACACGGAAATCTCGGAAGTTGATGCAGGGAATGAGCACGGACGAAATGAGAGAGCATAACCACCATAATCATCACCACCGGCACCATTCTGATGCGGAGATCGCGAGCTCGGAGAGAGTTCCGTATAGTGGTCCTTTAAGTGGACCTCTCAACAAGAGACCAGCGGCGGGGAAGAAGAGTGCTAGATTCAACGTGCCGGCGGCGACGGAAGTTGGAGGATCTTCCGGCAACGGTGAGGCTTATGTGGAGATCACGCTCGACTTGCGCGAGGACTCCGTGGCTGTGCAGAGTGTGAAGGCCGCAAACGGAGAGGATTTAGGAGAGGATCCGGAGCTGACTCTGTTGGCAAAAGGTCTAGAGAAGAAGTCGACTTCGTCGGTGGTGAGGAATGCGTCGGCTCGTTTCAGGCAAGTCTCGCAGGAGCTGAAGCGCTTGGCTTCGTTCTCGAAGAAGCCGGCTCCTGCTCCTCGCTTTGACAGGACAAAATCCGCTGCTGCTCACGCCTTGAAGGGCCTCAAGTTCATAAGCAAGACCGACGGTGGAGCTGGCTGGGCCGCCGTCGAGAAGCGTTTCGACGAACTCACTGCTTCCTCAGACGGAAACTTGCATCGTTCGCAATTTGGCGAATGCATCGGTATATTACTAACAGTTACTACATTATTTCTTGAACATAATTGCAACAAAAACATAGACGCTTTAGTATTACTGAGTTAATTCTAATTGCAATTTGGTAACGCTTGCAGGGATGAATTCAAAGGAGTTTGCATTAGAGTTGTTCGATGCTTTGACTCGGAAACGAGGCATTAGCGGGGATGCAATCAGCAAGTCTCAGCTAAGAGAATTCTGGGACCAGATTTCCGATCAGAGTTTCGATTCAAGGCTACAAACTTTCTTTGACATGTAAGTTGCTTATTTCTTCTTTTTGTTTTATTACTTAATTTCCCTCCACTGTTTTTGGAAGGTTAATCAGTAAAGTTAATGCAGGGTGGATAAAGATGCAGATGGTAGGATCACTGAAGAGGAAGTCAAAGAGGTATCATTAACAATGGCTGAACTAACTTAAAAGTCTAAAAGTGAAAAAGCGAGCTAAATTTAGGAAGTTACTTCATATCTATTTTGTGCTTTGCGATCCACGGATCAAGCGCAGCTCTGTGTCCATTAAAACAATAAATGAAGAAATTGCTCTGTGTCTAACTTGAACTTGGGACATGTTCAACCACAGATTATCAGCCTTAGCGCTTCTGCAAACAGACTGTCTAATATCCAGAAGCAGGCAGAGGAATACGCCGCTTTGATCATGGAAGAGTTAGACCCAGACAATCTTGGATACATCATGGTAATGAGAGTTCTCACAGTTTATTACTCTACGCTATTTCTAGCTGTTGATGATGATGATTTATTATTATATTTCGTAACATGGAACAGATAGACAACCTTGAAATGCTTCTATTGCAAGCACCCAACCAGTCTGTGAGAGTGGGAGAGAGCAAAAATCTGAGCCAAATGCTAAGCCAGAAGCTTAAGCCTACGCATGATAACAACCCAATAAGGCGGTGGTGCAGAGGAACCAAGTACTTCTTGCTAGATAATTGGCAGAGAGTTTGGGTAATTGCTCTATGGATCGGGGTCATGGCTGGCTTATTTGCGTATAAGTATGTGCAATATCGACATAGAGCTGCATATGACGTGATGGGACCTTGTGTTTGCATGGCCAAAGGTGCAGCCGAGACACTTAAATTGAATATGGCTCTGATTTTACTGCCAGTCTGCAGAAACACCATCACCTGGCTCAGGAACAAGACTAAATTGGGTATCGTGATTCCGTTCGATGACAATCTCAATTTTCACAAGGTAATAGACAGTTATATAATTCATTTGTTTTGGGTAGGAAATCAGTTATAATATAATCTAAAACTGAAGTGGTGGAATTATACATGGTTGCAGGTAATAGCAGTGGGAATCTCAATTGGAGTTGGAATACATGGCATTGCTCATTTAGCTTGTGATTTCCCTCGCCTGCTAAGTGCGAGCAAAGAGAAGTATGCGCCTATGGTGAAATATTTTGGAGAACAACCAACAAGCTACTGGCATTTTGTGAAATCAGTGGAAGGAGTGACTGGAATCGTGATGGTAGTTCTGATGGCAATAGCCTTCACGCTGGCTACCCCTTGGTTCAGGCGAGGCAAACTTAATAACCTGCCCAAACCGCTCAAGAAGCTCACCGGTTTCAATGCCTTCTGGTACTCTCATCACTTGTTTGTCATAGTCTACGCCCTGCTCATTGTGCATGGTATTTACCTATACCTCACCAAGGAATGGTATAAGAAAACGGTTAGCACTCTCTCAAAATTTCCTTAATTTGGTTTACATATTCTTTTTGTTTTATGGTCTAAAATAGTCCATAATTGTGGAACGTAAGATTAAATTTTTTCATGGCAATCTCGCAGACCTGGATGTACTTGGCAATACCAATCACCCTTTACGCCTGTGAAAGATTGATTAGAGCACTAAGGTCCAGCATCAAGGCAGTGTCCATACAAAAGGTATATAATATAATATATACAGCTTTGATTGAATTAGTCAGGTCAAATTAAATGGAATTTAATTCTTTTGGGTTCACAATGAAGGTGGCTGTTTATCCTGGAAACGTGTTGGCACTACACATGTCAAAGCCTCAAGGTTTTAGATACAAAAGCGGGCAATATATGTTTGTCAACTGTGCCGCAGTATCTCCCTTTGAATGGTACGCAAAATTGATCGATAGTCATATCCACTAAGACATATGTCAAAATTTGCAGCTTCTTAGATTCTCATGCATATTAATTATGGTTGCTGGTGGTTCGCATGTCAACAGGCATCCATTTTCTATCACTTCAGCCCCAGGAGATGACTACCTCAGTGTTCACATTAGAACTCTTGGTGACTGGACACGGCAGCTGCGAACAGTATTCTCAGAGGTGTGTGATTCTTAATCATAACAACTACATTTTTTCACTATATAAATTAGAATCGAATTCAAGAACTAATTAATTAAGATTAGAAGGTCCAGCTGATGAAGTTTAGCTGCCTTACTAGTTTGGAGCTTTATTTATTTGTCCATTCCTTTTTTCAGGTGTGTCAGCCGCCTCCCAATGGTATAAGTGGACTCTTAAGAGCCGACGGCTTGCAAGGAAACTGCCACCCCAAGTAAGTAATTTATAATTAATAATATAATCAATAACTATTAATATCTAGGAGTTTTAATCTAGAAGGTTGGTAGTTCATCCTGAAATACGTGATATCAACTACTAAAGTCAACTTCTTAGCCAAGTGAATCGTAGTTGTTGGGATATATATACAACTATTTCAATTTTCACCAGTCTTATTGGCATTTCTTTATTGGTTAAGTGATGGCATCACTTGGTAGACAGCTAACATGCACCCACATGCCTACCTTAGGCTTTGGCTTTGTGGCCTTTTTTTTTTCACATTCTGATACGAACGAGTAGCTCACGTTGTAGATCTGCAAATGTCAGCGTTGAAAGCTACCTAGACTGGAGATGAGGTCTCCCGTATTGTTTCTTTGCGTCAAATTAAGATAGTTACTGTAGATAAGCCATAGGAAAGAGCCATTGTACTTTATGGAAGTAATCTGAGAAAGAAAGGTAAAATGCAGTTTATTCTATTGTCCCTTTTACATACATAGAATTTTTTATTGTGGTTCAGATAATTTTAAAATCTTAGCTATCCGATTATTAAATTATAAGTATATAAATATGATAAACCGTTTGATCCAACAATAAAAGAACTTGAACTCAAAAAGTCTCTTTTGGCTTTTAAAAAAGTCTTGCTTCATGGTAGAATAAAATGTTTTGAACTTTTGTCATGTGAACAGTTTCCCAAGAGTGCTGATCGATGGTCCATATGGGGCACCAGCGCAAGACTACAAGAAATATGAAGTACTTTTGCTGGTGGGTCTAGGAATAGGGGCCACCCCAATGATCAGTATTGTAAAAGACATTGTGAACAATATAAGGGCCATGGAAGACGAAGAGAATGCTATAGAGAATGGAACGGCAGGAACCCCAACACTTAGCCCTACCACGCCGAAAAGAAGAGAAAACTTCAAGACTAGAAGGGCATACTTTTATTGGGTGACAAGGGAACAAGGGTCATTTGATTGGTTTAAAGGGGTGATGAATGAAGTGGCTGAGTTAGATCACAATAATGTCATTGAGCTACACAACTACTGTACCAGTGTTTATGAAGAAGGTGATGCTCGCTCTGCTCTCATTACCATGCTCCAGTCCATCAATCACGCCAAGAATGGCGTAGACATTGTGTCTGGTACACGCGTCAAATCCCACTTTGCCAAACCTAATTGGCGCAATGTGTACAAGCGCATTGCTGTTAATCATACAAATTCTCGAGTTGGTGAGTCCACTAATTATTAATACCAACTTTTTTATTTATGCATCTCTTTTTTACTTTTTGAATAATACCATTCACATTCCACCACTTGCATAAATATATATATATAGATTCTTTGGCGTCTTTTTCATTCTTTTTTTAATAATGGAAACAAAAATGAACAGATAATCTCTAGTTTTAGGGAATCTTTTTCTCATGAGCGGCCATTATTGATAACGTGGTTTACTGTATAAATCATAACATTTTGGTAACGCGAATTGCTCGGAGATATTTTTTTTTTTTTTTTTTTTGAAGTTTTTAAACATGCGAACTAAAATAGATACTTTGGATATGCAGGAGTGTTTTACTGTGGAGCACCGACGCTGACGAAAGAGCTACGTCAGCTGGCCTTAGATTTTTCTCACAAGACCAGCACCAAATTTGACTTCCATAAAGAGAACTTTTGATAAAAGAAGAAGAAGCCCACTTCCACTAAGAGTTGTTTGTAATTTTATCTCCCCCACTCTCTACACTGTGTAGTTCTTTCCTCCTTGCTTTCCCACTATGGCAGCCATTATAAATAGAAATAGAAAATTATTCAACGTGATGGAGACAAAAACATTGACTGTGGACTGTGGGGGCCCACCAACACACAAACAATCGAAAGTTGGGTTGGGTTTTGGAATATGAAGCGTGTGAATGTGCCAAAATTTTCCGGTCCATGCTGTGCAACTAGTCCTGCCCGCCCTGCTGCTGATTCTCTCATTATCAATGCATAAATTCTAAATTGCCGACCAGATCCTGTTAACTTGTTATATCACTATCTTTTAATATCCACTCTCCTTTTTGACAACTAATTGTATGTATCACTTTCAGCTCTATTAATTGGATAATTTTCAATTCTAAATCGAATTTATAAAATTTTGTAAGGTCACTAGCAAGTATGGTCCCTCCCCATTGTAATTGTGTATTCAATCATTGTTTGTAAATATCATCTCCTTGTTTTGATGTTTATTTTGGTGACCATTAATAATTATTGGGGCTACAATAAATACTTGATGCCAGAACTTGAATGGAATATTCTCTTTTTTCTTTTTTCTTTTTTCTCTTTACCCGTTCAGAGTTCTATAGAATATAAATGTATATACGAATATACATTATTCACTTCTTTGTAAGAGCCTTTTTCTTTTTTACTTTATATTCATTCTGAATCTCTCCACATTTATCTTTCATTCCCCTGAAAATTCTTGTAATAAGAAAGGTAAAAGCATTGGAATTTTCTTTTTCACTTTTAAGCCAATTAAATGGGTCACTTAAACTCTCTGTCTCTTGGAGATAAAAGATAGTATCAACCACCTGAGCTAATTGGTCGGTGCAAGAACATTGGAATTGATCGAGAAAAATTGAAAAAAATAAAGGGAAAAAACTGCAGCTACCTTACGTTCTTTGTCTAATTGAAAGGAAAATTTAAAAAGAAAATATGAGAATTAAAAAAAAAAAAAATAGCAGTCAATTTTTAAGATAACGGATAGTGACAAGTTAGTCATGGACGTAGTGCCGTGTCTTTTCTCATTTCAAGTTTTCAATATATCTATCATTCACGTGAAAACCATACCGCAAATTGTTTGCCCATGATATTTACAACATGGGTGATATAGATGTTATGTCTCATTTATGTTTTCTTTTCAATCTCTGAAAGTTCGGTTTCATAAGCTGGCTTGAAGACACTCCCTGCTCTGAACTGCCAGTTGCCAAGAAAGGTATCAGAGGCTTCTTTGCTGGCATACACGCATCTGAAATGATGCGGCTACTACCTATGATGGTTGGAGAAACTACTTTTGCCTTCAACTGCCTTGGAATCTCCAGTCTCTCCAATATCCTTGACGTTTTAATATCAATCTGCTTATTAGAGTCTGGTGGAGATAAAATTGATTGATCCAATTTTGGTTTCAATGTGCAAGTTGGAGAATACTTCCTGGGGACTTCAGTGACAACTAGCTGTTCCCATTCTTGGGCAATGCAAGCAGAGTTTATGTCCTCTCCAGATGTCGGATCCTGTTGCAGGGTTTCTTCTTCCAAAACCACGAAATCTATCTGTGAATTTGTCTGTCCTTGTTTAGCCACTTCTAAAGAATCTGGTAGGGTTGCATTTGGTTCAAATGTCGTGTCTTTCAGTTTCAAAGGCAATGACCTGGAATTTTAAGTTGACAAGGCAAAAACTTTCAGGGTCTTTGAGTGCCAATAATCATGATAAACAATAAATTTACTTGACTTTAGAAGAGGGATCGAAATGGGCAGTAGAGCATATAAAAAAATGGAATCTTTTCTGCCTAATTTTCTCTGCTATCTGACACATTGTGCAACATCTAAAATAAAAGATATAAGAAAATGATGCCTCCTCCTTAATAATGCTGAAATTGAAGTATGTAAAAAAAGATCTTACTGCCTACAGTAGCAATCATTTATTTTACTTAAATATTTTATCCATCACGTGAAATACTAGATTACGTGGAGACATTCAACCTTATGAATAACATTCTTTCCCTTCTAAACAAAAATAAACAAGCAGAAGGCCATATTTTTGCTAAGCTTCAAAATCAAGTTCACTAGAAAAGTAACTTCTTCTAGACGTAATTTAAACAAGCAGAAGGACATACTTTTGCTAAGCTTCAAAATCCAATTCCAGGAAGTTCACTGAAAAAGTAACTTCTTCTGGACGTAATTAATGACTCCAGTATCAGATGGACACCGTACAGGATACAGTTAGTTAAGATGACCAAAAGAAATTAAAGAATAGTTCATAATCCTAAGTTAGGAGCAAATCCAAAATGTATGTCGAATGGAATTTATTTGCAAATATGTACTTATTTTACTATGAGAAATACAGATTCTATTAGAGGAGACTAAAAATTGAACTCACATGGATTTGGAATTCATCATTCTTATTTCCCGTGAAGTTCCATATGAGCTCAATTTTTGTTATTTTTAAGTAAATTTTTTGTTATTTTTTAGTTGAGATAAATATAAATTATAAATGAATTCGACATATAGTTTGGATTTATTCCAAACATATCATAAGAGGTAATAGCTGTATCATACTCTAATGCTGAAGGGAGACAGAATAGTACCCAAAGTGTAAGCTCTCCTTTACAAGCAAGCTTAGTTTTTGGTGGAAGCCCCTCTCATGCAGTAGTGGATTATAGTCTTTTGATGCAATCTGGCAAATCAGAAAGAAAGACGAGGGACAAGAGTGAGTATGCCAATTACTGCATGCGTACTCAATCCCCAACATGCAGTGACCTCAAGGCCTCTATTACCATATGAAACAGTCACAAAACTCTATGTTTTTATTGTATTAGTCTAAAGCCATCAAATATAGCCGAAACCTGAGTTTGATTGTTCATTTTCCTTTCAGGGTCTCATAACTGACAAGTTTTATTTTTTCAGAAGTTTGTGTATTAATTCATCCCCACATTATCCACCACTGATGGAACTAACTATTTAGTGACATAAATATTTTACCCCCATCTAGGCCTGATTCAGTTGTACTTGTTGGTCTATGGAACCCAAAGATAAATCCACTGTCAATCATAATCTCATCAAGTTGTCATTAAAAAATCTCTGATGCTAATGGCTGTTTATAGTGATTCGATGCAGCAAAATCATACGTCATTAAGAAAGAAAAAGCTGTTGGTAAAAGATAAAAAGTTAAATCTCAAAAGGAAAAATGAAAGAATGAAGAAAGCAAAAAAAGAAAGAGGCTAGTAAGACAAAATTCAACCTTCAACAAAGAGTTTCGAATAGAAGTCTCGATCTCTCCAGGTGGTGAGGATTCGACGAACCGAGTGGCATCAGGAATAGGCAGAACTTCCTCTGATGCAGCAAGTCTCTGCAAGTCAAATAATAGCTAGTTAAGATAGACAAGGCAGGAAAAGAACACAGGCTGAAAAGAATAAGAAGCAGATAACTACCACACATGCACACATATTTCATTAGCCATAGGGCCTTAAAGTTTACCCTTAGAAGCATCGGTCCATTATCTGAAGGTTGAAGAGCATAATAGCAGTGAAAGGCAGCCTTCCCCATAGTTTCTATGTTACAATTTGAAGAGCACACCAATCCTTGGTCCAGTGAACGTAGAGCACCACAAAGGCCCTGAAAAACTGCCAAATAATTGGTAAATCTCAGCAACTTGCAAGAAATGCAGCACCCACAAAGAATTCATTACAAAACCCAGGAAGAATACCAGATATGAAAACTTAAAGAAAATAACTATAAATCATTTCTACAGAAATCCAAATTTTCAAAGAAAGGTATTCAACAGACGTTGAGCATTCAACTCTGACTGATCTGTTTCATCTGAAGCAGCTTCCATTTCGTGACAAGATGCTGGAGTAACAACATAGGAAGCCCCCATTATGACACCTGTGATCAAGTTTCAGAAAAGGGAAATTAATAATAAAAGCATGACTAATCTAAGAAAAGAAAAGAGAGTTGAAAGCAGATCCTTATGGCATTGAATTTGTGGCAGAACCAGTGGATGTGGTAGACCATCATAATAAGCTGAGAGCTCGATCAGAGTTGAAAGATAGGCAAATTCAAGGGAAAGAAATAATTCTTCCAACACAATAGAAGAGTTGAAATCAGATCCTAGCAACATTGAATATTTAGCACAGGCCACAAATTTGAAAGTTCATAAAAGTGAGGCTAAAGAAAGCTTCAGAAATGGAGAAATGGCAAAGGGTGAAGAAAAGAAACTGGATGTTGGTTGTTTGCTCATACTTTTATATAGCATTCCTAGTGCATGCCCAACTTATTTTACAAACATTTCAACGAAAATTGAAGAAGAAACTGATAATTGATTTACATTCAACTAAAGAATTTATACAAAGTCAATCCATGAAGCCAACAGTTCAAACACAAAGCAACAGTTAAATTGTAAGATTTTCAGCTTCCACTTGCATGACCATTTTCCAAGACTCAAACAGAGGATTTGGACTAGCAACAGGAGGCACCTTCTCAAACAGCTAAGCACAATTAGAATAAGCTTAATTCATTAATTACGCTGATTAGTTATGCAAACTAATACAGTTCCTGATATTGTCCTTTTACTTTTCCCTTATTGAATTGTCTGTTATCTGTTGACCTGTTATTTCGATTCAAAAGAGAAAGTAGTAGAAAAAGGATGATCACAAGAAGAAGGGTATGCATGGTAATTCCAGAATTCTCTTGTGAATGAATCAGCAATTACCCTCAATCTTCTTCTTCTCTTCTACACACTCGGATTCTCTTCTCTCTGTTTCAATCTATTTCTATCTCTATTCCTACTTAATTCTTCTTCACTCATCTGATGTACATGTCTATGGTACATGAAACCATCTTAGCTATGCTTCTAATAGATATTCTTTTTTGCTGATAACTTGTGCATGAGCATTAAGACTTTCTAAAATAAGGTGCCATAACATGTTAAACAGAGGATTTTCACATCCATGGAAATTTTGCCAAAACAAGCTAAGTGAAAGTGAAATTTAATTATCCGAAATTGTAAGTAGATATTCGCTAATACATAGAAAGTAAAGGTATATTCACACTTGAGAATTACCTTCACTTAGAGACCCCAAATTAATCCTCTCAATGACATTGAAATCAATGGGTGAAGAAACTTGCTGGAGAATAATAGAGCTCTGGAAGGAGGGCATGAACAGAATTGTCTTCTCTCCAACCTTTACAGAATTTTCATTTACCTCAAAATTTCCAAGATCATGGCCAGTGACTGAACAAGAAGGCCCTTTAATCTTATTTTTTGCGTCATCACCTAATACAATGCCATGGCATCTGCATGTCTACAGGCAGTGCATGTGATTAAAAATGTTCTACATCTAGACAGGAGTTGAGCAACTACAGAAATAGGTAAAGAAACAAAACATTATTGCAGTACAGAGAGACTATAGACGTAGCATAGCAAAAAAGATTTAGAGAGATAGGAAGACTAAAGGAAGAGAAGATACAATTACAGAGATTGGCAACAAGATTATCAAAACCACTATCACAGAGTTCATAGGCACTCAATTGAATGCGAGAGAATCAATAATATTATTCATGAGCAGTTTACTTAATAATGATGAACTACCCGTGTATCTATGGGTGTTTATATAGCCTATTGTGACTAGAATCTTTAAATAGGAAAACAATAACAAAAGGAGACTACTAACAAAATAAGAACTAAAACCTTATCAAAATATAAAAGACTAGCTAAAACATAATGACTATAATAATCATAGTAGTAGTACTATATTAGTAAAAACTATGTTAGATGGTACCATGCAGCTTCTGCTGTCATGCACTGAAGATATAAGAACAGAATAATGACACATATATCTGAATAGCAACAGATAAGAATGATGTTAAAAAGTCTCAACAGTGGCAATTGAATATTTAAATGAAGAGCCATCTTGAGTGCCTTGCATTTAGAACCCAGATGGTTATACTGAAATTTGCACATTTTCGTAACACAAGGAGTCACATCTGAAGTAGTTGAGTTTGTAAATTTTATGAAGTCCAATTTCTCATAATTAATCAAAGCGTACAAATCCAAGGCTATTAGTCCATATATAATACAAGTATAGGTAGAACTCTACATACTGTAGATAACTATCTACGATAGTAGATACACTATGACTAGCGAGTAATGAGGCTTTATAAATACTTCTGGTTGAGATGATAGTAAGTGTGTATAATCTTCTAATCACTGGTTCACATTGTCAAAATGGTTGAGGATACTTTAGTATCCATTAATCATATCTGCAGTCTTGCAACATATATGATCCTATTAATAGTAACACGTAGTTCAAAATTCCATGGCATGGTTATTGTGCAATGTGATAAATTGAATAAGCAAATCAAAGTGGAAGAGTAAGAAGACGAAAAACTCATGTAGTTCAGTCACAGCACTCTCACAAATCTCACAAAATAGCTTGGATTTCAGATTTAAGGGTAAAATAATATATATAATATAGTGTTAAAGGGAATAACAAATCCTAAAGTAGGTTGTATTGTACTGGCTAGGCTTCACCCTTGCATTCCAAAAACTCTATTGACGGCTTTAACAGAATTTGAACCTTCAAATGGTACTGGAATTGCTCACTCATTCTACTATATGAAAAGACTCTGCTTAGTGCTTGCTAGTATTTAATTTTTCCAAATAAAGACACATTACAGACATGCTTAACTAACAAGATCAATCTTGAGCATAATGCAGAGGAAGAATGATAGATATTAATACCTGACAAGGGATGAACCCATCAATTATATGATTGGAGGAAGCATACAAGTTGCAGGTTATCTTGTTCACAAAGCCTATAAGGTCATTTTCAAATGTGAAACGAGCTTGCAATGCTTTCTCCATATCCTCCCTTAGATCCTGCAGCCATCGCTTTACTAGGCCATGAAATACTTTCGCATCTGCATATTTTGAAGCAATAGCACTTATTTGTAGGATATCCTGGAGTCTTGTTCTTTTCATGGATCTTATTCTAAGGTGTTATATAAAAAGCTATTGCAGCTCATATGAGTTCAACTAAATTGCAAAAAGAAAATGATTTTTTAGAAAGAAGAAATATCGTTAGAAAGAAAAGGAGGAAGAATACATGAAAATGTTACGGGAGGGTAAGGTTTCCTCCTATAATCATCGGATAAGAGCCAAATTCTTAGCAAAGAGAAAACAGTTAGTCCTAGGCCATAGCATGCAGAAGCAACAAAGACAGACTTACCTTCCACTTCATTTATGTATGTCCAGTATTAATAATCCTATGACCAGTATCATTCATAATAAAAGAAAAATGGAAAAATTTAAATGAGAATATTCGAATTGCAAATAGAATGTATTACCGTAATAATCAGACTAAGTAATTATGACCTAGATGCATCTTAAGCAGGCTATTATTTATTTATTTATTTTTTCTGAAATAACTTAAGCAGACTATTACTAATCCTGATCCAGGACAAAAGCCAAAACTACATGGGAAAATAAATATAACAAAAATGTTTTTAGTTTAAACCTGGGTGAAAGATATGAAACGAACAGTTTTCTAGTTCAGATATACTCCTAACAAAACAGTTGATCTTCTCTTGCGTATCACTGAGATGGCTAGATTTTCTCTCGAGGAAAACAAAGTCAACTGAAACACAATTATCTGCTGCATCCTGTCATAAAACAATTGGATGAGCCAATTGCATAAGGAAGTTTGTTTTAGCTAGAGCCAATTGGATGAGCCAAAATTAAAGTATCCACAAGATTTGGCTCACCATTAGTGTCTTTTTCAACTCGGAATCAGTATTATCAAACAAACACGAGCTCAATACAATCACTTTCCTCACGATTTCTTTGTTCTCCCAAGAGTACAAAGCTCGATCACTCAAAACACTTGAAAGTTTTGCATCTGCCACCAACCATCGCGCCAATCAACACAGAAACATAATTGAAAATGCGAATAAACTTGTGTGCTCACGTGCATAGGAAGGAGAGGCGTCTACCACGACAACAGATAGCGCCAGATTCATTGACTTCAGGCAAGAATTCATTGGTAGGCAAGTTGTTTACAGCGTGGTGGAAGTCTCGAAGATTAAAGTTTCCTCTCGGACAGTAACCAACTTTTAGCTTTTCAGACAGTCAAAACTAAATTGATTTGCTCAGTTGTTTACTTCATAGATCATAATACAAACATACTCCTGTAGTGCAAATTAATGAGTTGGAAACCAAACCAGAGAAAAAATTAAAACTGCGTACCTCATCAGCGCAAGTGATACGATTTTTTAGGACATAGCATAAGCCGATCCTATCACTGAGAGAATCAGATTGAGGAATTGATATGGCATAGAAATTAGCGAGCCGCAATAAGGACTGAGAAATCAAAAACCAAATTCCATAATTCCATCAATCAAAAAATCTTCCAGTCAGCCAATTAGAGCAACGAGGAGCATATCGTACTCTTAATTTTCAGATCTCGTCTTCTGTATTTCGATATGTTAAAGAGAGGGAATGCGAATGTACCTGCTTTAGGTCCCTCAGCAAAGGAGGAGAAAGACAGCGTAGATCCAAAACGAAACAAATCAGCACCATTGTTTCTCCTTCACTCTTGTTCCTCTTCTTCGCTTATGATGAATTTCCGCTCTGGTCTTTTGGCGCGAGAATGGTTTTGATAAACTGGCGAATTTAAAAAAGGGGTATTTATAGTGCCTCCTTAACTTTAATATTTATAAAAATGCCCAAATGTTTCAGAAAATAGAGTTTTCCCCCCAAGGTTTAAACTTATTCGAATTCGAACCTTGTTTTTTTTTTCTTCTTCCTTTCCGATTTTAGTATCAATGACTTACCAACGGCCTTAGCAAAATGATACTGACTGAAAGTTTACGTAGTATTCATATTAAAGATAAGACATTTGGACTCAAAAACATTCGTTTAAAAACTAATTTTTCTTTTCTATTACTTAAACATCAAAGAAATTATTGAAATATCTCTTAATTAATTTGCAAATTAGTGTGAAAAAATTTTACAGTCACAATAATTAGTGTCATCTATAAAATTCTTTATATGTTGTATAAAATAAGATTGTGTAGTCATTATTATTATCATCTAATCATTTATATGCAATCAAAAGTTTAATAAAAAAAATATATCTATTAAATTTGGCACTAACGAACAATACGTGATATAATAAATTTATTATATTTATTTTGCGATGCAATAAATTTTTTATTTTCAGAGTTCTAATTATTTGTATCTCTGTATGTATGTATGTATGTAGGTGTATTAAGTGGCCACATAGTAAATACTATTGCCAACGAATATCATAGTGAAATTTTTTTTAAGATAACAAAAACATAAAATATTGATTTCTATCTTGGTATAATACTACAAACAAAGGTTCCCATAGCATTAATATGGTATATGAAAGTAAGACTATATTTTGGATGAAGATACATGTCTATATATAAAACATAATATTCTCTCTCTTTTTTTTTTTTTAAATTTTTTGGGAAAAATAATTATCGATCATTAATTGCTATAAATACGTGAAAATCCGGCCAGACTGAAATTTCCAAGGCCATTAGCCTCCTCGGTAGAAAGAGAGAGCTGTATTCTCCTGAGCAGGTGTTTTATATAATTCTGATCAGGATCAAAATTCGCATCACTTATACTCACCACCCCTGGATTTTGACTGTTATGCACCGAATAAGCAGTGGCAAACTCATATCCACCGTTCAAGCAAAAATGTAGCAGTCCTCTCGGGAAGACGAACACGTCTCCTTCATGGAGTACCTTCTGAAAAAGCTGGTTCTGGGTGTCCACAAATCCGGCAATGACGAGGCCTTTGTTGATAAATATCATCTCCGATGCTCTCGGGTGAGAATGGGGCATCACGATGCCACTCACCTCGAGGTCGGTTCTGCCGATGGAGAGACCGAGAGTGTTGAGGCCGGGGAACTCTGCCGCCGTCACCATTGTCACTGAGGATTGAAGGAAGTTGTCTGTGTCGCCGGGGTGGGCGACTTTCGAGGTCTTGAAATCTGGGGCGCTGATGTCGGCTGGGTTTTTGCACGGCAGGCCGTTGAAGAAGATTGTCTGTTTGCCTGGAGCTGCGGGACAAGAATCTTGGAGGTTGTCGCGGTCGGCTTTGCAGATTGTGATGAAACTGGAGAAGAGAATGGAGAGGATGATCAATGGATTCATTTTGGTTTTTATGGGAAGAATTTATGAATGTTTTTATTGGGTTATAGTGTTGGTTTTGTATATTATATATAAGCAGAGGTTTAGAGGTGCAAGAAATGGAAGTCAATTTTTTTTCAGGCTTGGAGTTCACTACTAGATTTGAAATAGATTGTGTTTAAAGAAGCCCATTGCTTTGAAGGAAGATCACTAGAAATTTATCTTTAAAGAAATAACTCTTTCACTGTAATTTTTTTTTTTAATTGCCGAAAATACATATATTTTATTAACTATGTAACAAATATATGTAAATTATAACACAAACTTCTAAAGAAAAAATAATACTTTTTAAATTTGGATTTTCTTATAGAGAGAGTCAAGTATTAACTTGTCAATTAAGAAATGACTGGTTTCCCGAATGCAAGTTAGATTGCTGTTAATTATTAGGAGCTCGGTTTCTGTGATTAGGGTGGAGGGGCCTGTAAGGATGAGCCTGTCTGCAAGCATCTTAAATCTATATATATTTATGTATTACACATATAGATGTCAAGGGAAAGCAATTAATGTGAATTATGTATGCATAAAATTGAAATTTAAACTGCAGCTTGATAGCAAAAGAAATGGAGAAGGGTAGTTCCTTTAAAATAATGCTATTAATTAAATCAGACTCAATCACAATGATCTATTGAATTCTTTACCGCACTTATCAGTACAGACAAATTTCTTCGAGTGATTACAAGAAATTAGATAGCCAACCACTGGTGTCTCAGCTGCAAAAAACAGTTGTTATTTCGGAGTATTATCCTTTACAAAACACATCGAAATTCTGTGCCAGCTTGATGCAAAATAAATGCAGGGGTGGATATCTTTAACAGTCATGCCATTCACTGAATGGGAGTCATCAGTGACAGTCAACAAAATCAAGTGTCATCAAGGACTGCCGTTTTCAGTACAAATGGATTTATTCCCAGAATCTAGTGAATACGATTTGGTTGAGTACTCATCTGGACTGGTAAGTATTTCGGAGACAAACTTAATCAAAGAGCACAGTCCACCCAAGAAGTTATGATCAATAACACCTCCTCCTTCCACAACATGTGCAAAATCCACAAGTTTAATTTCTGGATGGCCATTCTTTCCTTGCAGGAGTGGTTCCTTCTCATAGATCATGAGAACTGAACAAGAATTGAAATGATAAATTGTTTGATCCTCAAACCATGCCTTCAGCTCCAACAATTGTGCCAAAATCCCACTAGAACCACCATAAACACTTTGTGCAAAAGAACAGTCAGGATCCATATCTAAATTGGTAGGTGAGTTAGATGAGACATACTTCCTCAAAACTGATCTAACATCATCCACTGTAAAACCCAGGACAAGCTTCCTATCTGGTTTCCAGAATCCTGATTCTTTGCTGACATATATCTGCAAACCTGATATTCTAAATCCCAAGGACAAGCTGGTGGTTTCCCTATCTTTTTTTAGACATTTTTTGTTGTAATCCTCTGAAGATTGGGGATACCATGTTCTAGAACCAATTTTAACATCCATAATGGATGGATTGATGCGATCTGAAACAACATCTTGTAACACAAGGTGAGGGCGCAGACCAGACCCATCAGATGCACCTATAAGTTGAGTGCCATAGAAGACAGGAAAGAATCTGCGGATATGATCCGGAATTCTCTTGTTGGAAGAGAATGATGTATAGAAAGCCACCTCTTTGGAGCCTCGTTCATCATCCTGGAGAGGTTTGTAGAAGCGGCCCGAGTCATCTATGAGGGGTCCAAGCTGCCCATCACGGGCCTGGTGGCCAGCAACCTGATGATCTGGAACCTTAAGCATGGTATGGAATGTGCAAAATGTCCTCAATGGATCTTATACTTTTGAGACAATGCGTGGACTATGAAATTCACCCACCAACCTCCAGAAGCAGAAATTGAACTTGAAACAAAGATTAATCACCCCTGTAAAGAGAAGTGAGAATTGAAATGCTAACAAGTACTAGAAAGTGAGGAAGGAAATTGAGGCACAAAGAAACCTGTGATAGAGAAACAATGTCAAATATCCCTCAAATATTAACTGTTAAAACATTTAATTTATGGATAGCTATATGAAAATAGAACAGTTTTGAGTATTGAGCTTATCCCTCAAAAGAATATCCACTACCAAGGCCACCTTAACGTACCATGTTGACTCAAACCCCCAACAAAACCCCCGCCCATTTTTTCATTGTGCTTCAATGTGAGGCTGATTTATATCATCTGTGATATATAGTAGATTTAGCTACTTAGTTTCCTAATTAATTAGGAATTATATTTCAGTCAGATATAGTGTTTATTGAAAGGCTAGGGGTAGGATATTGATTATGCTTTAAATGCTTTTAATTTTCTTATGAGAATTATTTAGTTCTCATTCAATTAGTATTATATTAAAGTTAACAAATAGATTTCACGCAAGCAAATGGATTAAGAATATTAGTCCATCCACATCAATCCGAATAATCAACAAAAAAAAAAAAAACAACTAAACTGATTTATCCAAATAATACAGATCCAACAACCAACCACCCACTTAAGTTGATCTACTCATCCATCCAAGGAAGATAGAAAGCTAAGTACCCAAGAAAGAATCCAAGAACAAAGGAACCTTATCCAAGCAAACCAACAATCAAGGATTCTCTTAAAAAGGTAAGCAAAGATTTTTTTTTTAAAAAAAAACCCTCAAAAGTAAACAATCAAAAAAAGTCAATACTAGTGTACTAGTATGCAACACAAAATCAGTCTTTGATAATGCAACGCCACAAAATAAATAGTTGCAAAACCTGTGTTTATTTTCTATTTTTAAGAAACAACTTATTTACCCCATGATCTACTTAATATACTCCAATAATAATACTAGTGAAGTACAACATACTGAGAAAGGAAAAATGGGACTATACAATAGTTAAAGAAACAATCATTTTCAAAGGCCATTCATCAAACACATGCTGCATGGTCTGAATCAGTGTCTTCTTTCGGATATTTGTCCCCAAGGCCTTAACATACAAACAAGGCAGGTGATTGAGCCACACTGAATATACCAGATTACTTAAGAGAAACGAGAACTTAGAAATAAGCTACTGGGAACCGCATAAAAAAACTTGAGAACTTCTGAATAAACTATGCAAATAATGAATCTGGAAATCAACTGGCTTCTCATTAGCATCTTGCCTTTTCGGCCATACTCACAAAGCGAGATAGTGACCACAAAGCGAATGCTCTGGTCAACCTATCAGAAGCCTTTGTTCCAACATTAATCAAGCAAAACAAGACCTTTAAATTTTCTAGACTTTTTGATGGAAGCAACTTTCAAGACTTGATTAGTTAAATATACCAAAAGGAAGCCAATTTAGAACGGAAAACCTAACTCTATACAGTCCCAAACATAATGAAGATAAATCATTGAAGCCACCGGTTATTTTATGCAATCAGGCTGATTCTACCAAGAAAAAACAGTGAGCAAAATGGAAATAATCAAAAGTAAAGAACAATAATCACAAACTAAACCGGGATATGGAGACATACTCCGCCACAGTTACCAATTAGAATGTGAACAAAGAACATGGAGAACCATTAATCAAGAGATACAAATATTACATTAGCATTAATTCGAGAAAACATAGTTACTCACGATTGCCGATCGAATTGGGGCGCGGGTGTGCGGAAGCGGGGATGAGACGTGCAAATCGTGACACGACAGCAACTTCGGCAGAGAAGACAGTGTCTCAGCCCGCTGCCGAGGTGAGATCGAATAAACCTCGACGTGTTGGATCTTCGGTTAGCTAGAAAGTCAGATGGTGCTACGTTTCGCCTGAGAGAGTGAGACCTGTTCTAAGTAAGGAATAGAAATTTTAAAGAAAAGAGGGAGAGGAGAGAGGAAATAAGGTAGCGTACATCTCAGGTCATTGGTCGGCCCTACATGGTGGTCAGTGATCAGCTCTGCTATAAAGGCTAAAGCTGAGAGTGAAATGAGTTGTCTGTCTCATACGCTGCGACTCTGCAACAGAAGCAGAATCTTGTTCTTGTTCTCATAATTTTTTGTATTTTCCTTATCGTGTTTCCGATGGGCTCAAATCTCAATAAAGTTTAGTTGTCAAAATGGATTTTGAACTTTTAACGTGGGCTCTTTGTCACGGGCTTATACTTTTTAATAAATAAAAAATTAATTTAAAATTTTAATTATTTATAACTATTTCAATTAATTAAATTTAACTTTCATATAATATTTTTTTTTTCATATATTTTATTAATTATAATTATAATTTTTTAAAAAAAAAAAATTGGGTGTAAAATAAACTGTAATGTCTTGAATATAACACTAATTTTAACCATATTTCTTTTTGCTATTTCCTTAAAAGAGAAAAGAGGTCTAGAATTGTTCTCTCTCGTCTAAAATAATGTTCAATAAGATTTATTCCCTATTTTTCATATATTTTTTAATTTACTTATTTAATAATATAAAATAATAGTCACAAGGACTTGCCCCATTTTTGTACATAAATCTTTGTGAGAGTGTCACAAAGTTTTAGTAGTTTTTCTATTTTTATGATAAATTTTTTTTACTTGTGCCTTATAAAAAAAATTAGCAAGTTAATTAATTATTATTCCAATAATAAAATGATTCGTTTATTTTATTCGATAAAATAAGATAACAAATAATAATAATAATAAAAAGTAATTGAACAATGGTACATGCATTTTTTGTGCATTACATAAGATTTTATAATAAAATTCATACTTTCATCTCTAATTGAAGAAAGAAAAAATATAAAATTTATTAGACCTAAATCGATAAATAATTTAATTTTTTTTGAAATAGAGTTAGAATAGTACTATGATGGCCCATCGCTTTAAAATTATTTTAAAAATGACTTTAGTAGCATAAAAATTAAATTATCTTCCTCACTCAATTTAACTAGTTAAATTAAATTTTAAGAATAGATTTAAATAATATCTTTTTTTTTTCTAACAATAATATGATTAAAAAATTTAATGAATTATATTGAATAAAAAAAGAATTATTTGAAAAAATAAACTAAAAATTTAATTACCTTTTTTTAAAATAAGATATTAAATATTAAAATTCTATCCATTTGAATCTGGACCGGCTGAAAATTACTTGCCCGACCTGAAAATTAAATTAGTTTTGTTTTTAATTAAAACTTTCAGCTTTAGTAAATGTTTGATTTGATCGGATCCAATTCACTTTTAGATTGATAAACTATGAAAAGAAAAAAAAGACCGCAAATTCAATAGCTTCACTCCTCAAGTTCCACGCCGGCTGAGGAAGGATTGCGAGGAATGGTTTTTAAGAATTTTCAAATATATTTTCTAGTTTCTCGCCAGAACCTTGTTACTTAAACCATAGGGCGGCGCTGACGGAACGCCGCCGCTTACTTCTTCTTGAAGCTCGTAAAGCCGGCACCAATGGCGATGACAGATGGAAAACCAACACCCTCATCCAGCAACGTGGCACGTTCATGGCTCTCCACGCGTTCGTCATCTCCCTTACGATGGACGCGAATCAGTTTATGCTTCGCATTCCTACTCTTCTCTCAATATTTTGCTAACGCCACGGTGTCAATTTGTCAACTCCACCATCGAGTTCTTGCAGAGACAGCTATGGACATGGTATTTCTATTTCTATTTCTATTTCTATTTCGATCTATTTGTACTCTTAGTATGCACCTTAGCTGTTCATAAATTAAAATTTCCTATCTATTCCGTCTCAAATTTTGTGATACTTCCATGGTAGCTTCCTTAGTTTTGTTGCTTCGATCCCTGTGTAGAGTTAGAAATCATTTCTGATTTGACTGACCAAGCAGCCTCAAACAACGAAGCTTAAAAATGATTTAAAAAAAGAATTCCCTGGAGAAGGAAAAGAAATTTTAAGGAAAGAGGAACTGGTAAATGGAAGAAACTCTGACTTAGGCGCTTTTTTTTTCTCGTTCTGTTTTCTTTTTCCCTGTGAGCAAAGCTGCTGTAGAGTGTACAGAATACTCCTAATTCTCAAAGGCATCCGAAGGAGAGACGTGAGTCGTAAGGAAGGGAAAGAAGAGAGGGATAAGAAAAGGAAAAAGAGGGGAATACTGAGAGAGATTAAGGAGACGGAGGAGGGAGAGTTACTGTAAAAGATTGAAAAGTTTCCTGCTAGGGTTTTGAAGCAAATGAACGGTAAAGATTGAAAGCAGAAAATGAAGGGCTAGATGAAGAGCACGTTGGGATTCAAGACAAATGGACGGTGGAAATTAAAAGATGACATCTGTTGAAGACAACTATAAAAAATAGGTTTTGGAATTTTTTTGTTTTTGGGTTGTTGAGTATTTGTTAGGGTTTGTTTTCTCATAGCATTCCTACTTCTTTGTGTGTATATAAATGCACATTTGTACACAATAAAAATATAGATGAAAATATTATAAAACTTTTTTTTCACTGTCATTTCTACATGGTATCAGAGCAGTACCTGTACTAAGTACTGTTCCACTAAATTTTTTATTACTAACCTACCCTTACACTGACCAACCCAAATATTGCCAATGATATACTGACCCTCTAAAACTCATATCAAGCTTGAATGCAGCTGGTCTCTGCATCTCTTGATGGCTCCAATTATCTCTCTGGAGCCGAGCCATGATGATTGCTTTAAGAGCTAAAGACAAGTTAGCTCTTGTTGATGGCAAATTCGAAAAACCAATTCCCAATACAGCAGAATATGAACGGTGGTAAAAGGCCGATAGCATGGTGGTGTCCTGGATCCTCAACTCAATGACCAAAGCGCCAATGCCTTTCTGTACATCACATTTGCAAAAAATTTGTGTGATAAAATCAAGGAAAGGGAGGGAGAAAGTAATGGTCCTCTGCTTTATCAATTAAAACAAGAAATTAGTTCAATTATCAATTAAAACGAGAAATTAGTTCAATTATTTAATCAAGTCTTTCAGTTGTTGCTTATTTTACAAAATTAAAAAAGCTTTGGGATGAACTAAGTTACCTAAGACCATTACCTGCATGTACCTGCAATGCTGCTAATCTGCATAGTGAAATTGACAGCACAAACAACTTAATCCAATTTCTAATGGGTCTTAATGATACATATGATCATGTGAGTAATCAAATCTTGATTATGGAACCATTACCCACTGTTAACAAAGTTAGCTTAATGGTGCTCAGTGTTTAGAGAAAAGGAGAAGTGCAAATCAGCAATGCATCCGAGGGGATGCCAACCGTTTTTTATGCCAACCAGAAAGAAACTCTGAAGCCACAGAACCGAAGAAGGGATAAAGACAACAAAATATGCACTCATTGCAGGAATACAGGACACACTAGAGACACATGCTTCAAACTCCACGACTATCCCGAATGGTTCACAGAACTCAAAGGGAAAAAAGGAAAAGAAAAAGTAAATGCTGTTTCAAATGGAAATCCCACTGACATTAAAGGGGAAACGACGATCACAACAAGTTGGAATGCAAAAATGACTAACATTATGCAGTAGGAAATCAGCAAATACATGAAAAGTTATGGAGGAAGCACAATGGAATCGGCAGAATGCGTGGGCTACTCTGGCGCTGCAGGTAAACAGTCTAACTGCTACTTTTTACACACCTCGACTGATATAAGTACATGGATAATCGATATAGGTGCAACATCAAACATATGTCATGATTTTAGCTTGCTCACTAAAATCACTAAATTAGAACCCATAGTATCTGTCTCTTTATCCTATGGAACCCTGAGGGTATTCAACATATAAAGGTACCATAAAACTATACAATGACCTGACCCTACATGATGCTCTTTACATACTAAAATTTGCGTGTAACTTGATCTCTGTCAGAAAATTGACTCAAGTCTCAGATATCTACGTTTCTTTCTATCCAAACCATTTTTGTGTGTGCAGGATTTGATGACTAACAGAAAATTAAAGAAGGGTAGAATAAAGGGAGACCTGTACACCCTGAGCAAAGACATAGAACCAGAAAAGTCATGCACTAGCCACACCCTACAACTTTGGCACAAAAGACTCGGCTACACATCAATGAACAAGCTACTTCATTTTCCCACCCTGAATTTTTCAAACAAAATGGATTCATATATTTGTAAAATATATCCCTTAGCAAAACAACAACGTTTACCTTTTTTCAAGAGTAGTATTACTACTAATGATGTTTTCGAATTAATATATGTTGATCTTTGGGGTCCTTATTCAGTTCAATATATTTCAGGAGCTTCTTATGTTTTACAATTTTGTGTCAAATCAGTTTAAAAAAACCATTAAAACTGTTAGAACTGATAACGATAATGAATTTGTGAATAAATTATGTAAAGACTTTTTCCAAGAAAGAGGCATTGTGCATCACAGAACTTGTGCTTACACGTCACAACAAAACGGTCTGGTAGAAAGAAAGCATAAGCATTTTTTACAAGTTGTTAGAGTATTAATGTTTGAGTCAAATTTTCCAAAAGTTTTTTGGGGGGAATTCATTCACATGGATACATATATAATAAATATTTTGACTATGAAATCTTACATAAAAAACACCCGGATTATTTTATTTTAAAAACATTCAGTTGTTTGTGTTTTACTACAAACATACACCCTCAAAAGACAAAGTTCGATGCACAAACTTTAAAATGTATTTTTTTGGGGTATGAAGTTGGTGTCAAAGCATACAAATTATATGATATTTCAAACAAAAAATTATTCATGTCAAAGTATGTTATATTTCATGAATATGTTTACCCATATCAATCACAATCACCGCAAACCAATTATCAAGATACACCATTACCAATACTCAATGTAATCATATCAGACGACAATGAAAACCAACCACATAACAGAAGGGAAGTTACCATACTTGAACCTAGAATTCAAGAACCGGAAATTCGAAGGAGTACCAGGGTGAGGGTTAGGCCTTTCTGGATGGAGGCTTTTGTGGCACACATGACCAAAACACCATCTCTAGACTTTCTTTTCTTTATGTCAAACCCACTTGTATACAATCATGACTATGTCAATTTTATTGCACGTGTCTTGATTATACAAGAACCAAAATCATATGAAGTTGCTAAGAAGGACAGTAGGTGGATTAAAGCTATGCAAGCCGAACTAGTTGCACTAGAAAAAAATAAAACGTGGGAACTAACCTTGCTGCCTGAAGGAAAAAGACAATTTACTCAAAATGGGTGTATAAAATCAAACACAACCCAGATAGAACAATAGATACAAGGCGAGACTCATCGCTAAGGGCTACAGCCAAGAATTTGGAATCGACTACCACGATAATTTTTCACCGATAGCCAAAATGGTAATTGTCTGATTACTTCTTGTCATAGCGGCTGAAAATAGTTGGTCTGTCCATCAATTGAACATAAATAATGCATATCTACATGGCTACATAGAGAAAGAACTATACCTAAAACCTCCAGAGGGCTACACTAAAGCAAGCAAAGGACAAGTCAGTCGCTTAACCAGAAGTCTATACGGGCTAAAGCAAGCTGGACGCCAATGGACTAAAGAGCTCCTTTAAAACTTCATTCGATTGGATTTACCAAATCTGAAGCAGACCATTGTTTATTTACAAAAGAAAGTAAAAAAAATTACCTTACAATAGTCGTTTATGTCGATGACTTACTTATCACAGGGCAAGATAAGAAAGAAATCAACGAAATCAAAAGAGCGTTGAATGAGGCATTTACGATAAAAGATCTAGGACAGACACGATACTTTCTCGGCGTTGAAATAAATAGGTCAAAAGGGGGAATATACATCAACCAATGAAAATATATTAAAGACATACTACAAGACACAGGCATGCAAGAGGCAAAAAGAAGTCACTTCCCTTTACCAACGGGGTTAAATTAAACACGGAAGAGGGTGAAATCTTATCGAATCCAGAAAAATACAGACACTTGATCGGGAGGCTGCTTTATCTCAACTTCACCAGACCATACATTTTTTACTTCACTCAATACTTGAGCCAATTCATACAACAACCCAGGAAGCCGCATTTAGACACCGCACTCCATCTTGTTAGATACTTAAAACAGTACCCAGAGCAAGGCTTGTATTTTCCAAAGGAGAACAACTACAAAATTCGGGCCTTTTGTGACTCGGACTGGGCATCATGCTCGATGACTCGTAAATCCACCACGGGTTTTTGGCATTTTTCTGGGGCCATTGATGATATCCTGAAAACAAAAAAACAAACGACAGTCAGTAAATCATCCGCAGAAGCCGAATATAGAAGCATTCTTCAACTGTGTGCGAGCTACATGGATTACCTAACTACTCAAGGACTTCATGGTCCTGCTTTATTTGCCTATCATATTACACTGTGATAACAAAGCCGCACAGCACATCGCGACAAACCCTGTGTTTCACGAAAGAATAAAACACATCGACATAGATTGTCATATTGTTCGCAACAAAGTCTTAAGTAGTTTTATCAAAATAGAGCGAGCAACTCGCAGACCTACTCACAAAACCACTAGGCACAACAGCCCACCATCATCTTCTTTTCAAGATGAAACACTTCTAAGGCGGATTCAAACATGGATCGATTTGAGAGAATGGGTGTTCAGAGAAACAGAACTACAAGCGTATTTCACCTTGATGAGCGACTGTAAAATATTGAAAAGTTTCCTGCTAGAGTTTTGAAGCAAATGAATGGTCAAGATCGAAAGCAGAAAATGAAGGGCCAGGTGAAGAGCATGCTGGGATTCAAGACAAGTAGACGGTGAAAATTAAAAGATGTCATTTGTTGAGGACAACTGTAAAAAGTAGGTTCTGGAATTTTTTTGTTTTTGCATTGTTGAGTATTTGTTAGGGTTTGTTTTCTCTTTCCTCGATCAGAGCATTCCTCCTTCTCTATGTGTATATAAATGCACATTTGTACACAATAAAGATAGAGATGAAAAATTACAAAATCTTTTTTTCACTACCATTTCTACAGTTACCAGCTCGGGGTCGTGCGGTCACAGGTAAACACCGGCGAGAGTGAGAGGTAGCGGTGACTGGCAGTGGAGAGAACCTAAATGGGAAGGAGGCTTCTGTTACTCAAGAAGGCGGCTAGTCAAGTAGGTAAAATGAGAATTAGAGGAGATGAGCAAGGGACAAAAAGCAGAAAGAGAAATGAGTATGGGGAAATAAAGAAAACTATTAGGGTGAGTTTCAATTTGTTTTCACTGATTTTTAAGATTTGATTGAAGAAGAAAATTTTGTTTGTATGGGAACCCTGATATGTACGATGATCCCCTCTAAATGGAAAATCCAGGTTTTGTTCCTATCATTTCTAAAGTAGGTTAAATGGGGTAAATACATAAATATATTCCCTAAATTGGACCACGAGATCATTTATTGTCATATCATGTCCATGAACTTCATTGTTATTATTATTTTTTTAACGGTCTTTTCATCAGGACAGCAATAACAATACCAAATATCCAGAAGATGAAGCTTCGCAAATTAGAAGGGCTTTTAAGCTATTGGATGCTGATTTCTTCAATGATACCAAGGTGATTTGGTTCATTTTATATAGGAGTGCATAAGGAATTAGGTGAACTATTTTGATTATAGAATTCTTTGATGTTGTTTATATGAATTTCTTTTCTGGTTTAGATTCTGGAGATTGCAAGGGGAGCAACAGAGTTCAATATACCTATAATAAGAACAAACAGGAAACTAGTTGCTTCTGTTGATGGAGGATTAGAGAATCCATTTCCCTTGGTTTTTAATCCTAGGTGGGATGAGGAATATGCCGGAGAAGAAAGCAAAAGATTTACTCACCCTTCTATTTCTGGTATTCAAAGGCCGAAAAGTGAGGAAGATATTGCCTTCATGAGTGTATGTCCATTGCTATAATAATATTACTAATATCCTGTAGTACACCGGATCTTTTTTATCATTTTTTTGACTTGGTCAAAATCCTAACCAGGTTCTTGAACTTGGTGAAATCATTAAGACCAAGCAAATTACATCTAAGGAACTCACTAGAATTTATCTTGAGAGGTTGAAGAGGTAATTGGGAAAAACACAAAGGAGCTTCTTTTTGATATGCAAGTTCTTTTTAAGATAATAATAATGAATCTCTTGAAAAACCCAGGTATAATCCTGTTCTTGAAGCTGTGGTTACTTATACAGAAGAGTTAGCTTACTGGCAAGCAGAAGAAGCTGACAAATTGCTTGCTCAAGGAATATATTTGGGTACCATTGATTTGTTTAACATTGTCATAATTATCTGAGAGTAGTTATAACTTTATTTCGTAACAGTGAAATTTTTTTTATGTCAATCACCTGTTGACTGTCTCCAGAACCTGAAATATTTGATTTGGTAAAAATTTTATATTTCTGCTTTCGAGTTAAAATTGTGCTTTACAGGACCTCTCCATGGAATTCCCTACGGGTTGAAGGATATAATATCAGTACCCCATTACAAGACCACTTGGGGTTCAACAAGTTTTATGTCTCAAATTCTTGACATCGAAGCCTGGGTTTATAAAAGGTCTCTGTTATTTATGTTTTGTGATGCTTTTAACTTCTTGTGGGTAGGTTGAGCACTCATCAGTCTCATTTAACCAACTCACTTTTTAATTTTGTTGAATAAGATTGAAGTCTACGGGAGCAGTCCTTGTTGCAAAGCTTGTTACTGGGTCATTAGCATATGATGACATCTGGTTTGGGGGTAGGACAAGGAATCCCTGGAACATTGAGGAATTCTCTACCGGTTCTTCGGCTGGACCTGCTGCCTGCACCTCTGCTGGTATTCTTTTTTCTTTTTTTTTTTTGGCTGAGCCAATATGTGTTCTCCTCTCTACTACTGTTTTTTTACTATTCTCGAATAAATCTTCCTTCACACGGCCATGACAAAAACATTTGATCACCGAATGAATTTGCAAGAACAGTAACTGATACTTATTCATTTATATTCGTCCTTGCAGGAATGGTTCCATTTGCAATTGGTTCAGAAACAGCTGGGTCGATAATCTACCCAGCAGCTCGTTGTGGTGTGACAGCATTACGTCCAACTTTTGGGACAGTTGGTAGAACTGGAGTAATGAGCTTATCTGAAAGCCTGGTAATATCATGCATATCTTCCTCTTTATGTTGAGTGTCCCCTCAACCAGATGGCTGTTGATTAATTTACAAATCATGTCTGTTTAACAGGATAAGCTTGGTCCTTTCTGTAGAAGTGCTGCAGATTGCGCAATTGTTCTTGATGCCATTAGAGGGAAGGATCCAGGTGATCTCTCATCAAGAAACATTCCCTTTGATAATCCATTCTCAGTTGACATCACAAAGCTAAGAGTTGGATATCTTAGTGATGCTGAGATGGAGGTAAGTGTTTAGTGCTCATCAAAAAAGGAAAGAAAACCGCAATAGGAGTAATTAAATTTCCAGCATTTTGTTGAATCTATTTTATTGTGAGATTGTTTTGTGGCATGGACAGTTGGGGTTAACACCAATGTTTCCGGGATAGCATGGAACTACATGAAATTTAGGCGAGAATATAAGGATAGGATAAAGACAGAAAATAGCATATGTTGAGAAAAATCGGGAGAGACAGATAGAGGGAAGAAGAACTGAAGAAAAGAAAGCAGCAAGCCTAAACAGGAGACAGAATCTTGGCAAACGATTCAATTCAATCTTATCTATTATTTTTCAAAAAGCCTAAAATATATTTAAAAAGGAACTGAAAATAGTAGCATCTGGTCGTTTGAGGTGACGTTTAGCTTTAAAAAATCTTGCCAGTGCCAATTGATGGCCTTTGTGCTTTATGGTGCGGTGGTGGCAGGTTAACAGTGGAGAAGGATTTTGGAAAGTAAAACAGCAATGGTAGCTAGTCTTTGCATTTTTCTTTTTTCTTTTCTAATTTTTATTTTTTTCCCGTAATAGAAGGATTTTGTTTTATAGGGTGGGGGGGAA
>NW_019014679.1:1762551-1783159 GCF_000150535.2 Carica papaya | reverse complement strand
TCATAGTAATTTCAAGAATATTTCTTATCACTGAATTAGTTCTTCTTCTTCTCTCCATTCGTCATCATTTAATGTTTGGATGTTGAACTTTTTTTTTATTTTTGGGGGGGTTGGAATGAAAAAAGTTGAAACGGAAAAACTGAATATTGAACTTTTATTTTCAGGTTGTTGATGTCCTTGCATCGAAGGGTGTAAAGATGGTTCCTTTTGAGTTGAATTACACAGTAGAATCAGTTCAAGGTATCCTAAATTTTACTATGGATGTTGATACATTGGCTCACTTTGACAAGTGGCAACGCTCGAACCAGGATGATATTTATGAATCTCAAGATCAATGGCCTCTCGAATTACGCCGTGCACGAGTCATTCCAGCAGTAGACTATGTGCAGGTTTTGTTCTTTGTTATCTCATCACTATTTTTCTTGAGTTTCTGATGTTCATGATGGTGTTTTGCAAGACTATCTTCCAGTCTATTAAATGACAGAGAGAACGTCCAAATACTTCATTCTCCAAGATGCATCATTTTGTAGGATGTTGACAATCAACACACATCATTTTTTATATCCTTACTATTGAGATATGCATGATTGTCTACAGGCACAAAGAGCTCGGGGAAAATTGATTTGCGAAGTGAAGAAAAATTTTTTTGTTGATGCATTCATTGGCAATGCAACTGATTGGGAGAAAATTTGCTTGGGCAATCTTGTTGGTTTACCTGTAATTGTCATTCCAACTGGATTTAAAAATATTTCAGATCCTCCTCCTGGAGGAACTCTTAGAAGGACCACTATCAACACTGGCATTTATGCTCCTCCGGATCATGATCACATTGTAAGCTCCATTCATCACCATATCCATCTACCCATACCATACACAAAATTACTAATTAATATTTTTTTTATACATCCCACTGCCCACCTTTCTTACTCCCAAGTTTTTCAAGCCAAGTGCCGTTGGGAGCCATGAATTATGTCATACTGTGGAAGCTTACCTCTGCTAACACGATGCTGACACTGTTATTCTCACCCTAAATCTCCCTCTTACGAATGCAGGCATTAGCATTGGCCATGGCTTATCAATCAGTCACAGAACACCACAAACGCCGCCCACCCATAGATCGATTAGGCCCAAATGATCCAATTCCAAGCCTGTCGACAGCTACGGTATGATTTTCTATTTTGCTTTGCTATAGCTTTTTTCTGTCATGTTATCAATGTGCCAATGCAACTAGTCCACTAGTTGGGTGAAAGATTTGTCCTGCCGAAAAGGGAAAACTAGGGGGATTTCCAAAATTCAATTTGGAAACCCTTTCTTGTTATAGTAGGGACCATATTGATGAACTTTTTTTATAATCTTGCTGTATATAGAAATAAAAATTTATGATGCACACAGGACGTATTTCTGGGAAAAGTTATGTGATGGGTCTCTCGCCTTTTACCATAAGATTCTCCGAGTAATTCGGTGCTTTTTTAGGTGAACAAGTGCCCTTCCTTTTTTTTTTTTTTTTTCTCTTTGAAGATAAGATTTTCGATATTTTGCCACAACATAAGAAAATTGTGCAATGAAATGTTTGGAAAGTGAAAAACGTTCCTAAAAAATTATTTCTTTAAGGAAATTAACTTCAAATCTTAATAGTTGTATGTTAAATAATTTAATGTAATTCTATATTTGATAAGATATTTTTACTAATATTTTAGTTTAATTAAACTATTAAATTTGAAAAACAGTGCTACTTTTTTTTTATTTACATAAATGCGTAATGGGCGTTGTGCAACCGTGGAGTTGTAACATTTTGGTAGTGATGTCAACAAAACAAAGCAAAATAAAAAAATAAATAAAATTCACAAATTAAAATAAAAAAATTTAGAGACTAATATAATAGTTTATTTTAATGTTTAAATAGATTAATTATATAACTTTTAATTACATCAGTTTTAATTTAAATAAAATTTAAACTAAACAATCAATTTAGTTAAACGTTTCTAAACTTTATTTTAGAGTATGATTCTAATAACTTGTATAACTATGGTATTCCTTTATCTTATAGCCAATTCAAACGGCTACTTAAACGGAAGTGGAACTTTCGTGGCCCTCGCGCTTACAACAACGATAGAAGAGTCTCCAATTTTGGTATGTTTCATCATTTTTTTCTTTTTAATAATTAAAAATTACTCAACGGTGTTCATATAAATATTTACCCAGATAAATGGTATTATCCTATTTGCAATTAAAAAATAATTAGAAAAAAGATTTAATTTTTTTTAATTCTCCATTCTTTTAACAGAAGAAATCCAATATAAATAAACACCATGGTTTCCTTGTGATACCCAGCAAATTGATTTGTACGCAAGTGACACCACTCTCACATGCGCGGCACGTGATTACAATATTACAATAAATAAATTTAATTATCTTTTTCTTTTCTTTATAAAGAGACGTACGATAAGTGATTATAATTTTCTTTTTAAAAAAAAAAAAAAATAGTGTGGCACGTCACACATGAATTTTGGGCATGCTGTATAGCTTAGACTATAATCATTTAATTTAAACAAGAGAAAACTTTAACCCACGGATTAATGGGTTCAATTTCACTTCTTTTAATAGTGCTTATTACCCTGATTTTATTATTATTACACATAATATTATGATTTATTTTGGTCCTTAATTAACTTAGGTAAATAAAATTACATTTACCCATATTACATAGTTTGCTTAAATAGTTGTAAATCATTTAGGTTTTGTTATTATTGCAAATCCTGTTCTAACAAAATGGAAATAATCATTCAATGCATCAAATCTTCACTTTATTCCTATTATTATCATTATTATTATTATTATTATTTTACACTAAGCTCACTTAGTTAAATCATATATACTTCATTTTTACTCTTAAATTTCAAAACAAAACAAAAAAAGATTTATTTGATATGCGCCAATTAATTTTAATTAACCAGAATATTATAAACACCAATTTTAGATCAAAGAAAATGAACACCAGATATTAGTGTCCAAAATTAGAATATTGAAAATGGAAACAAAAAGGTGGTGAGATTAGAGTTGACGACAATGCAATTTAAAGAAAGAAAGAGAGGTGAATTAGGAAAGTAAAATTTTACCGTGCATAAAAAAGGAAAGTGGTTTGTTGCGGTAAATGGTAAATTAACTGCTTAACCAACGCAATGCTAATCTACTACTTATACCATTCTATTTCTAGCTACCACCTCACTGACACGCTATAACTGAGGTGGAGCACTTACAAGCACCACCATATTCCACTCAAGTTTTTATATATATATATAAACTTGGTCAACAAAAATCCAAAATACAGATACGTATATTCAGTAATATCTCGCCCATTACTTTTCTTTTTTTTTTTTTTTTTTGAAGAAAGAAAAGTCAAATATGGAGAATCAATTTTCTCTCCTAAATAATTTTTAGGGGTAACATATATAAGTTGACATACATACAACGGTCTGAGTATTATTTGAGATATTGTCAGTTATACATATATATTTATTAAGAAATTAACAAATTATATATATATATTTTTTACTTTAACGTATGATAACAATTGATGGAGTTCAAAATAGGTTTTGTAAAACTCTAACACCAATTTACACTAAAAAAAATATAAAACTTTACTAAATCCATCTAATTCGTTGAGAACTAAAAATTAAAATTAAAAAAAAAAAAATTGAGGTTAAATAATTCCGAGCATTAGAACAATGAAAAATTTATTAAGTTTAAATAAGTTAAACAATTAAAGAATAGACTGAATAAAAATAATATTGTAATTTAAAAAGACTTTTTCTAACGAATGATAACAACAAATATTTCTATTATACATTATTTAAATCAAGAAAATTACTCTAATAGAGCAATTAAGGCAAGACAATTTCATAGCATCGGAGTAATTGAAGACTTATTTGTTATAAACAAATAAAAAAAAATAGATGGAATAAAAAGAGAATAAATTAAACAATATAATAAACCAAAAAAAAAAGAAAAAGAAAAAGAAAAAGATTAAACAGATATAACAAAATAAAATAAATAAGACGGCTCACAAATAATCCAACGGGCGATCATCTACTAATTTTTGGTAGCATATTTTTATAACATGAAAATTATTTTAGTCGAAAATCAATAACAGTTAATATATATATATATATAGAGCGTTTATGTATTAATGGCTAATTCTTTTACTCGACCCTGTTTTAAAAGAAAATTAAAAATTATGAATTCGTTAATTAGTCAAATTAGTCAGTGATCTGGTCGATTCAGACCATGGGTCTGTTGAAGAAAAATAAAAAATAATTAATTATTTTACTAATAATAATTAGCACTAACGACCGGCTCTAGTTGTCCAAACAGCTCGTCGTTGAAGGGGACCCGTCGACTCGATGTCCGTCTCGGTGTCTCAAAGTTGGGTTCAGATTTGGATGAATGACTCGGCGGCAGTCAGTGGAGCAATCATTTTCCCAAGTCTACATAATATATAACCCTTTATAATGGATTTATTTATTTTTTTCCTCTAATGGTATTTTAGTAATTTTACAAATTTATGAGGGTATTTCGGTCTCTTTACTCCCCCCGCTTCTTGTTTATATCTTCCTCCTCTGCACGCCCCACCCGACCTCTCTCTTCTCTTGAGATCCGCCGACCCCGTAAACAAAACCTCTCTCTCTCTTTTCTTCTCCTGTTAATCTAGGGAGATAAGAGAGAATAAATTAATCTCCGTTTTTTTTTTCGTTCTTTTGTAGATCCAATAAGGCTCCGACTCCGATTGTATTCTGAATAATCCAGGTAAAATTATCTCTGTTGTTTTTTTTTTGTTTTTTTTTCTCTCGTAGATCTCTCTGTTTTACATCGTCGCACTTGGTTATGGATGTGGTGATTTTTTGGAGTCTTATCTGATTGTACGATAATGCATGTCGTAATTATGGGCGAACTGATTTGGATTGCTCTCTGGTTTGCTGTTCTCTGTTTTCGTTTTGTTATTGCACGTATTCATTTTTTTCCATTTCTCTCTCGGAAGGAATTGTAGTTCAAAAGTAATGGAGAAATCTTGTTTTTATCGTTGATGGATGGATCAGATTCGATCGGTGTTTGAACTTGTGTGTGATCGGCCTTACGGTGTTTTGTTTATGTATGTAGTGATTCGTGTGGTTTAATGATAATTCTGGCCGTTCCAAGTTTTTTTATTGATCTGCGGTGATGGATCTGATTACTGTCCTTGTAGTTTTCGGCTATTTTGTTTATGAATGCATTTACCATCGCTTTGGTCGATTCTATTTGTTGATGAATTGTTATTTTTTGTCGTTGCTGAGGTTAAAAAGACTCAAAACTATGTTTTCCGTTTGTTGAATTTTTCTGTGGCATAAGTTTGTTTGCGGGCTGAAAATATTTAAAGAATGTCCTATGATCAACCAAAAGAAAGTTAAAATTTTTGTTGTTAATTTGTGAAAGTTAAATATTATTCGGACTTTAATTGTTGAAAAATTATGTTGAATTAGCTTTCCTTTTGGTTGTAGATCTTCGTTGAGATGGCGTCATCAGCAACTGGAGCCAAAGCAGTGTATAGAGGGAGAGTGAAAGCTGTTCCTTCAGGGGACAGCTTGTTGATAATGTCCTTGGTCACCAACAAGTCTGGTCCCCCGCTGGAAAAGACTGTAACTTTGTCGTCGCTTATTGCTCCAAGATTGGTATGCTACTTTATTCACCCGCTAATACTGTTGACATTTATGTTACTGCTCTGGAGTTAATTAATGGGAATTTGTCAGATGAACACGTGTTTAGAAGATTCACGACTGCTTAAATTGTATTGTTTTGGCAAATCTGTTGTTTGCCACTTGTTTGAATTCGTAGTTACCTTTCTATTAATCTTCAGTTCCCTCACCCCACTTGTTTGCCGCTTGTACTCTCTCTCTATTTGTCGTAGTTTTTGCTAGCCAGTATGATGGTCGCTAACTCCTGTTGTAGTTCCAGCTTCTTCAGAAAACATCTTCATTTTAGCTTGATTATAAAAGATTTTAAAAGTATTAAAAGATCTTCTGTTTTTCGGATTCATTTTAATATTTGTAGGCTCGTAGAGGAGGACTTGATGAGCCATTCGCTTGGGACAGCAGGGAGTTTTTAAGGAACCTCTGCATTGGGAAGGTGCTTATTTATAAATATTCTGCTTGGTTGTTAGATGACAACCTATTCTTTTAGAAAATAATTGTAATTAGAATTAATATGCGTTTGAGCAGGAGGTGACTTTCAAGGTGGACTATACTGTTCCCTCCATCGGCAGAGAATTTGGCACTGTATTCCTTGGTGACAAAAACATTGCAATGCTGGTTGTTGAGAAAGGCTGGGCAAAGGTTACATCCTTGTTTTCCAAGTAGAACGCCAAGCTTAATTTTTGACATCGTTCTTTGTTGCATTAGCTGAATCTTCTATATTCAGGTCAGGGAACAGAGTCAGCAAAGTCAGCAGAAGGGGGAAGCCAGTCCTTACCATGCAGAGTTGCTTGTCCTTGAAGAGCAGGCTAAACAACAAGGTCTTGGTCGTTGGAGCAAGGTTATCTTTTCTAATCCCCGCTTCCAAGACAACAAATCCAACTTGTTACGCCATATATAAAAGCAACTATTTATTTTTCTGAATTCTTATCAAATACTTTGGCTTGTGATTACTTGTGTTAGATGTTCCTCTCTTTCTCTCCTTGTCTCTTTCTAGTCTCTTAAAGAATTATTATCATACCATGAATGGCAATAGATTTCAAATTGGTTGCCATGTGGCACAGAAAAGGTTGGGGTTTTGGTGGGAGATTGTTAGCAGTTAATTTGCTCCCTTGTTCATATTACACTTCTGATATATGAAAGCATTCTGGATGGTGTTTATACTTGCTTATAGGTATCCGGTGCAGCCGAGGCATCTATCAGAAACCTTCCTCCATCTGCTATTGGTGATCCTAGCAACTTGGATGCTATGGGCTTACTGGCTGCAAATAAAGGTCGTTCCATGCAAGGTATTGTTGAGCAAGTTCGTGATGGCAGTACCGTCCGGGTCTATCTGCTTCCAGAATTTCAGTTTGTCCAGGTGTTCATTGCTGGAATCCAGGTAGACGTTCTGACCATGATTGCCATATTATCTATGATGAATTGCATTTTGAATGTCTCGTCGCTAATTATAAGATGTTAATTTTCAGTATTTTTGTTCTTTCTTTCCCCTTTTGAATTAGTCCCCATCAATGGGTAGAAGGCCTGCAGCAGAAAGTGTCGTCGAAACAGATGTTACCTCTGATGAACAAAATGGAGATGTTTCTGCCGAATCACGTGCCCCGTTAACATCTGCACAGAGACTTGCAGCTTCTACATCATCTGTTGAGATTGCTCCAGATCCATTTGGTCTGGAAGCCAAACACTTTACAGAATTCCGTGTTCTTAATAGGGAGGTAAATTGCTGCTGCTGGAAATTGACGCTGAGATTCCTATTCTTTAACGACCTAAACTTAGTATGAACTTTATAGGTCCGTATCGTCCTGGAAGGTGTCGACAAATTCAGTAACTTGATTGGTTCAGTATATTATCCTGATGGGGAATCAGCAAAAGACCTAGCATTGGAGCTTGTGGAAAATGTATGTTTCTGAACTTTGTTGAGTCATGAAGTTTCATATGTGTGTGTATGACTAAACACATGTTATCCGTAATGGAAAACAATTAAGCTATCTTGTTGATACATTTTTGTCTTCTTGTATGAAAATAATGCAGTTGTGTTTATATTGTGCATCTCTTTATACATTGCTTATATGTAGGGCCTGGCTAAGTACGTTGAATGGAGTGCAAATATGATGGAAGATGATGCCAAAAGGAGGCTGAAGTCTGCGGAGCTTCAAGCCAAGAAAAACCGATTGAGGATCTGGACGAACTATGTACCACCAGCCACAAATTCTAAGGCAATTCATGATCAAAATTTTACAGGAAAGGTAATAGTTCATGCTTTAAGTAAATCTCTCTTTCCAGCTTCCCCTTTCTTCCCTTCCTATTATATTCTTATTAAATTATCTTTGCTTTCTTCTCAGGTGGTGGAGGTTGTAAGTGGGGACTGTATCATTGTTGCTGATGATTCCATTCCATATGGCAGTCCATTGGCAGAGCGGCGAGTTAATCTTTCAAGTATTAGGTGTCCAAAAATTGGCAATCCACGTAGAGAGGAGAAGCCAGCACCCTATGCTCGTGAAGCAAGGGAGTTCTTGAGGACACGTCTTATTGGCCGACAAGTATGCATATTCACTGATTTTGTCTTTTTAGTTTGCTATTATAGTAAACGTGCATTATCGTTTGGCCTTTTTCTTTCAGGTGAATGTTCAAATGGAGTATTCCAGGAAGGTTGGTATGGTAGATGGACCCACATCTGGTGCTGCTGATTCAAGAGTATTTGATTTTGGATCAGTTTTCCTCCAGTCTCCTGTTAAGGGTGATGGTGAAGATGCAACTTCATCTGTTTCTTCAACTGCTGGCAGTCAGCCTGCTGGGGTGAATGTTGGCGAGCTTGTGGTTGCTCGTGGCTTTGGCACTGTTATTAGACATCGTGATTTTGAGGAACGATCAAACTATTATGATGCTCTTCTTGCTGCTGAATCACGGGCCATTGCTGGGAAGAAAGGAATCCATTCTGCCAGGGACCCCCCAGTCATGCACATAACAGATTTGACCATGGTTTGAAATCTGACAATAATAGTTGAGCTCTTCACTTCACTTTATTATTTGTGTTGTTTGTTTGATTATTTCTTTTATTTATGTGAATCTTTCAGGCATCAGTTAAGAAATCTAGGGATTTCCTGCCATTCCTGCAGCGGAGTAGGAAAATTCCTGCTGTTGTGGAATATGTGCTCAGTGGACATCGTTTTAAGCTTTTGATTCCTAAGGAAACATGTAGTATTGCCTTTTCGTTCTCTGGTGTCAGATGTCCGGGCCGTGATGAGCCGTATTCTGATGAAGCGATTGCTTTAATGAGACGAAAGATTATGCAAAGAGATGTTGAGGTAATTCTTTCTGTATGCACCTGATCATCTGCCAGTTTGCGTTGTTGTCTTCTTTGATAGAATAGCTCTATAATCTTTATGCACAGATTGAAGTGGAAACCGTTGATAGAACTGGAACTTTCTTGGGATCTCTATGGGAGTCAAAGACCAATGTGGCAGTGGCACTCCTTGAAGCTGGTCTTGCCAAATTCCAGACTTCCTTTGGTACTGACAGGATCCCTGATGCTCATCTTCTTGAGAAGGCTGAGCAATCTGCCAAAAGGCTGAAGCTGAAGGTAAGAAACAGAACAAATCTCATTCATCTGTTATTTGTTGCAGAAACAAGTTACCTGAATTTTTTTCTTCTCAGGTTTGGGAGAATTATGTTGAAGGAGAGGAAGTTTCCAATGGGGCTCCTGTAGAAAGCAAGCAGAAAGAAGTGCTAAAGGTTCTTAAGATATGATTTTGCACGGATTATCCTCTTTGTTTTGTTTTTTTCAAAAGTACCCTTCTCTTTTTCTGCAATCTTGTCTTTGACATAGAAGTTGCAGATAGTTACTTAATCGTTTTCTTTTGTTTTCAGGTAGTTGTAACAGAAGTCTTAGGTGGCGGTAAATTTTATGTCCAGACAGTTGGTGACCAGAAAGTGGCTTCAATTCAGCAACAGCTTGCATCTTTGGATCTGCAAGAACCTCCTGTAATTGGTGCTTTTAATCCTAAGAAGGGTGACATTGTTCTTGCTCAGTTTAGTGTAGATAATTCCTGGAATAGAGCAATGGTGAGCTTCTTTTTTGATCTTCTTCTCTGCTTGTTTGCATTTACACTTGCTACTGTTGCATGCTTTGAGTTTGGGGTTTTTTGTCGGATGTCTCTCCATGATTGCATATATTGCTTGTGAGATTAGTTGTCCCATGAGATTCTGGCATAACTTTGATGGTGCCATCTCTTACAATATGTCTTAAATTAAAACCATGTTGTTCATCCTAGTGACTTGAGGAAGTTTTTTTCATTAATTACATTTGGAAGCAGGGTTGGTTGGCCAACTCTCTTATATTTTATGCTATATTCCAAATCATCTTAAATCTTTCGAGTACTTGTGTAGTTGCCAGAAAATATATGTCATCTCTATATATTAATACCGAAATCCCTATTTCAAACCTGGGGTCTCAGCATGTTTTCCATCATAAGGCATTCCTATTGGCTCTAAATTTAATGTATTCTAGTTTCTAAGTAAATTTATTTGTTTGCTATGTGAAGATTGTAAATGTACCCCGAGGAGTTGTTGAATCCTCAAAAGACAAGTTTGAAGTGTTCTATATCGACTATGGGAATCAAGAGTGCGTCCAGTATAGCCAGTTACGCCCTCTTGTTCCTTCAGTATCCTCATCACCAGGCCTTGCTCAGTTATGCAGCCTTGCGTACATCAAGGTTCCAAGCTTGGAGGAAGACTTTGGTCATGAAGCAGCTGAATATTTTAGTGCTCGCACACTAGAAAGTGGAAAGGAGTTTCGGGCAAAAGTTGAAGAAAGGGATACTTCAGGAGGAAAAGTCAAAGGACAGGGAACTGGGACAGTTCTTGTTGTTACGCTCGTAGATGTTGATGCCGAGATTAGTGTAAATGCTGCCATGCTGCAGGTTTGAACACTAGCTTTCCCTCCTGTTTTATTATTGTTAATCTCAAGTGATCGCTACTAGAAAAAGAAGAACCTAATCAGATGGGAAATACAGTTATAATTTATAAACCAAGGCAATGAAAAATGCTCTTAGGTTTGTTATCTTAGGCAATAAGATTAAGGTTGTAGTCTAAGATGACTGGTCCTCTATTAGGTTTGTTATCTAAGATGATATATGCATTAAACATATATCTTGAATCTGTTTTTAACAAGTCATGATGTCTCAACTTATACTCTTCTTTTTTTCCTCTCTAAGTTTTGGTGTTTGTGTTTATGACCAAGACTCATGAATGTCTTAGCTGGGACTTTTAGTTCTAATATTTACCTCATTGGTTTCCAGGAAGGACTTTCTAGGATTGAGAAAAAGAAGAGGTGGGACTCGAAGGACAGACAAGTCGCCCTTGATAATTTGGAGAAGTTTCAAGATGAGGCGCGGACTGATAGACGAGGCATGTGGCAATATGGGGATATCCAGTCAGATGATGAGGATGTGGCTCCCCCAGTTAGAAAGCCTGGTGGTCGCCGATGAATGTAACCTTAAATCACACCAGAGGTAAACTTATGGTAGGAACAACTCAAGCAACTTAAAATGAGTTAAATTATAGGCGTGATTACCCTTTTTGGAGTGAGAACAGAGTAATTTGCAGCATTAACTTCTGGAAGTTTTTAGTAGCCAATTTCTTTTTTGGGTTTTTGTAGGCGAGTGGACAAATTTTGTTTTCATTTTATCTCTTTTATAGATTTCGTAATAAGGTAAACTCTCCCAGTCTTTCCTGTCTTTATGCGAAACATATAAACAAAATTCCAAGCTTATAGCTGCATACTCGATCATTATGCCTGGTTATTTATTTATTTATTTTTGTACCTGTATCAGTTCTTTCTTTGGCTAAACCGTGAAAGGATCTTTTGGCAACTGGCCTTGCTCATTGCAACCTTAGCTCGAACTTGACCAAGTTCTGAGTTTATATTTAGACTTGTTTGAATTGAAACTTGTCCGAATCTTGATTTAAATATAGCGTTTTAGGTATTCAGTTAAAACTTTTTACAAACGCCATGATTTATATAGAGAAAATGTATACTGTATATTTTTGCACATGCATTGATATTATGGATATAAAGTGTCGTGCTTATACTGTATTTATTTATATAAATAAAGATATAAATATGGAATATAATGTGGTTTATTAAATTATTAAAAAGATAGATGCTGAAATTAATTTGAGTTAGGAACTTGGTAAGGCGCACATAACGCGTGCAGATACATGTTGCAGTAGCGTTTTGGGAACACAGTTGTAGATTAGAGCTGCAGAACCCTCTCGGTGGCAAATGATTTGTTTTCATTTCAACGATTTGTTTTCTCTCCAATCTTCTATAGAGTTTGATTTTGATATATATATATATATACACACACATTTATTACGTCATTCTATGCAAATTTATAACTATTAAACGCATCTTTTTTTGTTTGTGAAGGGGTCTATTAATAATGTTTCTTTTCTTATCTCCAGTCGTGGAAAATAATATTCTTCTCCAGATGACAATAAATCGTTTTTCAATTATCTATTAAGTAGTTTTTCAATAAATTTTTTTTTGCAATTCTGTAGGTTGGGTATGTATGAGCTTCTAGTTTTTGTCATTTCCTACGAAGGAATGAAACACATTTACTGTCAAACTGCCATTTTTGTTCGATAACATGTTAGAGCCTATTATAGCTGCATGTCTCCAACAATGGTCATAACTAATTCATTGCAAAAATGGAATTTCTTCAACACCCTGTGTCTAGAGGAGGCAATCTGCGAAGAACAAAATCTCAGATTGATTAGGACTCACTCAGCAAATATAACTTCACTGTTGAGCCCAAAACTAACCTTTCAAAATCCTAATATACATATACGTATACGTGTGTCATATATACGTACTAACCTTTCTAAATCAATAAAGGAATTTCAAAAATACCGAAAGATCTTTAGCAGTAGGAATGTTAATGACTGTAATTTCACATTAACCAAGCATCTTATCTACTGATTTATATATTTAGAAGGCAATTCTTTCTAATATCGTATGATGTTTGATAAGATTTTAACATGTTATGACAGCTACAGGATCTTGTATTAAAATCTTGATTGCCCTATTTCTATCAAAAAATTAATTTTGAGAGAGGTTCAATAAGTCAGCATGTTTGAAGATCTATACTAATAACTACAAGAAACGCGGCAGAATTTGGGCAGGGTGTCTTCTGCACTTTTGCAGCGACTTCTAAAGAAATTGCCGGTATCTTCTGGTGTGAAGCTGTCCCGATCGAAGTGGGAAGAATCAGCAAGAGTTTGAATATTTTCTGGTTGCAGTGAGAAGACGATACTGTTTGGGTTGTTTTGGAAAGAACTGATCTCCTCTTTTATTCATCTACAGTGCATTTAAATACAAGAGGAAATAACCAAAACTCCTACTTCTACATTTACACTATTAAAACAAAATCAAAGGAAATCACAAAAATTCCATAACGGCTAAAAATCCTAACTGTGGCAGATCTTTTTAAGCTGACTGGGTCCTGCTTTTCTTGTTCTTCGTGGCTGCGTCATGGGTCTGCAACATGGATAGTTCAGTCTATATATTTTGGGTTCCGACGTGGTTGCCTTTGTGATCGACGGGGCTTATGATCGCTCTCCCTTTTTACAGGAACTTTGTCCTCAAGGTTTAGTGAGACAAATTGTTCCAGCAGATCTTAGGTGTTTTCCCACATGGCGTCTTCAGTAGGTAAGTGTTTCCATTTCATCAAACTTTTCTCAATGAGCTTAGACCCTTGTTTTAACCCAGCGTGTGTCCAATATGGTTTCTAGATGCAAGATAACATTGCCATCTTCAGTAGTCGTTGGCAGCTCGTTGGTGTGGAAGGTTGTTAAGTCCCCAACCTTCTGTTTGAGCAATGAAATGTGGAAAACAGGGTGAATGCGGGATCCTTATGGAAATTTGAGTTTATATGCTACTACACTGATGCGTTGTTCAATTTGGTAGGACCTGTAAAAGCGACATGCTAATTTTTGAAGTACTCTTTTGAAAACAATATGTTGGCGGTAAGGTTGGAGTCATAAGAAGACCCAGTCCCCTTGTTGAAATTTAATATTGTGCTTTTTTGTGTCGGCGATTTGTTGCATGCGGTTGTTCGCAGCATGGAGATTAGCTTTTAGTTGTTGGAGGAGGTCATTTCTTTATGTTAATTGCTGGTCAACATCATTAATAATTGTGCTACCCTTATGATAGAACGAAATGCTTGGGGGTGGCCGATCATAGAGGACTTGAAAAGACATCATTCCAATAGAAGAGTGGTGAGTGGTGTTATACCAAAATTCTGCCCATGGGAGTAGAGAATGCCATTTCTGGGGCTGCTGGTGGGTTAGACATTTTTGGTATTGTTCCAAACATCTATTGACAACTTTAGATTATCCATTCGTTTGGGGGTGATATACAGAACTCATTTTCGATTGGGTTCCTGATATTTTGAAAAATTCATTTCAAAAGTGACTGATAAAAATTTGATCTCTGTCGCTAACAATGGTTCGTGGCATGGCGTGGAGTTTAACTACTCCTTAAACAAACTTTTCAGCTACTGATATGGCAGTGTAGGGGTGGGATAGTGCTAGGAAATGTGCTAATTTGCTCAACCTATCAACTATCACAAAGATGGTATCCTTTTTATTAGAGTTTGATAGCCCTTATATGAAGTTCATAGAGATGTCATCCCAAACTTGACACGGAATGAGAAGAGGTTGTAGTAATCCGGCAGGTGCAAGAGTCTCAGATTTAACCCTTTAGCATGTTTCACGTGTTGCCACATATTGTTGTATGCCTTGTCTTATAGTTGGCCAATAAAGTTTTTATGCCAGCCGTTTGTAAATCCTTAGGACCCCGGAATATCATCCCAACGGGGAGTCATGGTAAGCTTATAGCAACTGCAGAATGATTTTGGACCCTAAATAGATTATTACATGGTTTTTGTAGTGCAGGAGACCGTTTCTCCATTAATATGGACTGTCGGGGTTGGCTGTGGCTAAGTTGCCTATTATTTTCTGCATATAGGGGTGACTTACTAATTCCTTTTTTATGTCATTCCAAATATGATTTTCACAAGCAAATAAAGCATCCAACGAGGATTCGTCAGGTTATCATGAGAGGGCATTTGCTGCTTTATTTTCCTTATCAGGCTTATAAACAATTTCATAATCATACCCAAAAAGTTTAGATATCCATTTTTACTGTTTAGGTGTGGTGACGCTGGTTCAAGAGATGTTTTAAGCTCTGGTGGTCAATTCTTGTCACAAATTTATGCCCCAACAGATATGATCTCCAAGTCTGAACGAAAATGACAACGGCTAACATTTCCTTAGCATATGTGGACCACACTTGTTTGGTCGTCCCTAGTGCCCGACTCATATAGGCAATTGGCTTCTCATTTTGGTTGAGGACGATGCCAATTCCTTTTCTTGAAACATCTATTTTTATGGTGAATGACTCACTGATTTGGGAGAGTCAAAGTAAGGGTGGATGTCATGGTCTGTTTAAGTTGTTTGAATGTCATTTCAGCCTCCTCAATCTATTTGAATTGTCCATTTTTTAGTAGCTGCGTGAGGGGCTTGGCCAAGATTCCATAATTGAGTATAAACTTCCGATAATATCTTGTAAGGTTTATAAATTCCCGTAGCTCTGTAATAGTTGTTGGTTTATGCCAATCTAACATAGCTTGCATCTTTTCTTGATCCACCTTAACCCCTTGTGGAGTGATGATGTGCCCCATGTATTCCAACTTTTGTTGTCCAAACACACTTTTTTATCTTGACGAAGAATTTATATTGCCTTAAGATTTAGAAAGTCTACCTTAGGTGTCCCTAAGTGAGAAGTCCAGTTAGGACTACATACCACTATGTCATCGAAGAAAACCAAGATAAACTTTTTCAAATGTGGCCGAAATATGGTGTTCATAATGGCTTAAAATGTAGATGGGGCGTTGCAAAGACTGAATGGCGTTACGGGGTATTCGTAGTGCCCGTTATGAGTTCTGAAGGCTGTATTTGTTGTGTCTGGTGGGTATACTCGAACTTGGTGGTAGCCTGATGTAAAGTCCAATTTGGTGAAGAAGGTAGTGCCACGCAACTCTTCTATCATGTCCTCGACGGTTGGCATGAGGAAACGATCTTTAATGGTGAATAAATTCAGCATGCGATAATCCGTATTGAATCTCCAAGTACCATCCTTCTTCTTCACTAGCAGGACTGGTGATGAAAAGGGACTGATGCTCGGCTTAATGATACCCATATCCAGCATACTTTGTACTTGTTGCTCAATTTTTGCCTTCTGAAACTAAGCATATCGATAGGGTCTAACATTAACATGTTATGTCCCTTCTTTTAGTGTAATATGATGATCGATGTCCTGGGTCAGTGGAAGTGTGTTGGGTTCTTGAAAAATATCGACAAACTCATCTAACAGCTGCTGGATATCCCTTTCAGCCACTGGCACAATCCTTGCCTAGGTGGTCTGTATATTAACTGCAAAGAGGGAGGAAGGTTGTCGTAACTCCTTGGTTGACACCATCTGTGGTGGTTATTTCAGTCTTTGTAGAATTTGTGGCGTACCATTCCAGATAAATTCCATACTCATTTTTTTCCAATCACAGATTACTTACCCTAATTATTTAAACCAATTGATCCCTAGCACCAAATCAAGATCAATCAACAACAAATAGTAGAGATTCACAGTAAAAGGCATACCTTGGATGTCAACCTTGACATTTTCGAACCTTTCTTGCCATTTTAGTGGCTATTCGTTGGCTACTTTAACCTAGAAGGGAGCGGTCCGCACCACCTGAAGCTGTGATTGGTGCGCGACCTTATCACTGATAAAGTTGTGCGTGGACCTGTTATCAATGAGGGCCACCACCTTTCGCCTTTGTATAGTTGTTGGGACGCGTACCGTCCAGGCTTATGACCACCCAATGAGTGCGTGGAGGGAGATCTCAGGTTCTTTGGTCGCTGGCTCTATTTCATCTTCGATTTCGTTCCCCCACCATCGAGCAACAGTAGTTGAGGTTTGCGGCAACAATGGCCGATTGTAAACTTCTTATCGTAATTGAAGCACAACCCTTGGGATCGCCAGCGTTGCATTTCCTCCCACGAGAGGCGTTTTGGTGCAGGTGTCGTAACGATTAGGGCACACGGGGCTTGTTCAGGTAAAGCTGCTGTGGTGGACAGGTTTCAACCCGACCGAGTTAGTCTGCTTTGCCGGTCCAATTGTTCTTTCTGCATATAAGCCAGACCTATAGCTTTTTTTTAGCGTATTGGGTCTGAACATATGGATCCCATCTGCAATCTCAAGCTTGAGCCCACTAATGAAGGTCCCAACCAGGACCTTTTGGGTCCATCCGCGAACACAATTGCCTAGGCGCCTGAGTTCTTTCTGGTACTCATGGAGTGGGTCGAACTGGTGGACGCAGGACATGGCTTCATTAAAATCTTCGAATTCGGTCTGCCTAAAGCAGGCCCATATCTCGTCCTCAAAAACGACCTAAGTAACCTCCCGACCCTCTTCTCTGTACGCACTCTAGAGCCACTGCCACCATTAGTTAACCTCTCCCTCCAGGTAGAACGCCGCTAGGGAATCCTTGTGTGATGTGGAACCCAAGATCAACTAATGTAATTAATAACTCACATAATTTCATTTAACAGCGTCAAAGGAATTGATCCTATAAAAACCCTTCATACTGAACCCACTATCAAGAATGATAGGAACTAAGGTAATTGGAAATGAAAGAAATAGAACGGAAAAACGTCACAAGATCGTACATTGATAAGTAGATCTACTCTTTACTCAACAAGATGATAGAAGAACTTCTCTTGAAAAAAAATACTATTATTGAAATAGTTTCTGAATGTTTTACAATGAAGACTTGGTGACATATTTATAGGTTAAGCTAAGTAAATAAAAAAGAAAATAAAATCTCTTAATTTAATTTGCAATTACATTAAAAATAAATTAAAAATTAAAAATTAAAAATTAAAAACTAATTTCTTAATTAAGATAAATTTAATCTTTCCCTTTAATTAAAAGAGATTGCGGTCAAATTAATAAGAAGACATATAAAAATTTAGGGTCAGCCATAAAATATCCTTTTTGGCCTATTTCCTCCCCTTTCTTTGGATTGAACATTCTATTTCCGATCCATGTCTATGCTCACATCATTGTATGGTTCAGCCGTGCCTTCAAATTCAAAAAACTGAGCGGTACAGTTAAACCATTTTGTAGGGTCGTCACCGGAGTAAACTGGGAACTCCAATTTGGCAAGCTTGGAGTAAAACAAGTTTTGCCCCGTCTCTTCTCTCTCGGGGCCATCGTCGCGAGGTAATCACGTCCGGTTTGATCGGCTAGCCGAGTTGCTGCTGGAACCTTCACGATTTGTCGTCATTGATTCGGTTAGATGCCTAAGGGCTTCTTTGATTTGTTGGAATTTATCAACCATCCTGACTTCAAGTCGGCTCATGCTGTCTTGCAGGCCACGGAGTCCCATATCTATATTCTCGATACGCTCTTTGTTGGATACCATGTTATTTCTGTTATAATACCAATGATAAGTCCCAATCAGAGTGGGAAGAATCAGTAAGAATTCAAATGTTTTCTGGTTGCAATGAGAAAATGACATTGTTTGGGTTGTTTTGGAAAAAATTGATATGCTCTTTTATTCATCTGCAGTGCATTTAAATACAAAAGAAAATAACCAAAACTCATACTTCTACGTTTGCACGATCAAAACAAAATCAAAGGAAATCACAAAAAATCCTAACTAGGTAGATCTTTTTTAGCTGACTGGGTCCTGCTTTCCTTGTTCTTCGTGGCTGCGTCGTGAGTCTGCAATGTGGATAGTTCAGTCCTTATATTTCGGGTTCCGATGTGGCTGCCTTTGTGATCGACGGGGCTTATCAACACACTATTTACGTACCCAACTTCATAATTTTTTGCTATAAAATGTCGATAATTTTCTTTGAGAGTAAGAACTACATGCTTTTCAAATATCTATTCACATTAATAAAAATAAAAATTAACTTTCATAAAAGTCATAGACAAATAAGATAATTTATGGATAAAATTCTATCAAACTTATTAGGAATATCCTACAAACTTTTATATAAATGTTAATTCACAATATACATCAATCTTCCATTAATGTATGATAACTTGCATCCAATGATCTAACTACCAGTCTCTTAATAAATTAAAAATATAAATATAAATATAAATATTTTAGTTAATAAAATATAATATAATAAATTACAAAATTATTAAAAATATAAACTGATAATTTAAAGAAATATATCGAATAAAAAGATAAACATGATTTACAAATTGTATTGTTTTATTCCTTTCGGATTGATCATCATTATTTCTACTTCACTATGCGACAGTTGCATTGAGTTAAAAGATAAGCTTTTATGCAACCATTGTAAAGAGTTTTATATATATATATATATATATATATGGGATCGTAAGACGATATATATGCTACCAATGCCTTTGTGATTGACAATTTATATTTTGAAGTTGAGATTGCTTGCTGTTTTTACTTATAACTACTAGTTTCTTGGACTATATTATCTATAAGTTTTTTTTTTCTTCAAATTTTCAAACAATAAACAATAAACTCATCAGCCACCATTTCGGCTCTCTTTAACAACGGAAAGGCACAAGGCTACGAAAATGGAAGCTTGAGAGCTCAAGGTGACAGACAATGCCATCTTAACAATATTTTTTTTTAGATAGACAGACGTATACATGCAGATTTCATCCATATTTTCAGATGGCTTGGAACCTCAGCAATTTCAAATTAGTTTTGTCCACTTGAAACACTGGAGAAGTAGTATCAGTCTGATAAGAGACTGTCTCATTTACACTCTTTCGTACAATTTAATGTCTCAGACAAAACCTAACCAAGAATCTTTCATCTAGAACAAATCTAACCTCAAAATTTTACCAAAGGTGAAACTAATAACAACTGCTGCTTCTCCTTCATCACTTCAGTTATCGCGTCTCCTTCTACGTGGAGCAGCAGCTTCCTCCTTCTCGCTTTCTTCTGTCTTCTCCTCCCCACTTCCCTTGTTGTTCGAAGACTCACCAACTTCAGCCTTTTTGCTCTCAACTTTTGCCTGCAAAATCTCATCCATCAACTTCTTCTATATGGAACAAAAATCAGATACATCAAGAAATCGAGAACAAAGAGGACTTAGGACTCACCGCTACTTTCTTCTTCCCACCAAAAAGGATTTTGAAAAGAATTGTGAGGGTTATCACCAAAATGGAGACAATGATGCCAATTGTGAGATTTGGCTGTGTCTCTCCCTTTTCAATGAGATCCTGAAAGACAGTTTGGCATTCAGTACGAATCCATAAACGTGAGTTACAGAACAATAATGGTTACCTATTACTTACAAGAATCTTAGACTTGTGGGAGCTGAGGAAAGGAATATCAGCAACCTTGTACAGGACGTCAAACACTTTCTTCTGCAAAAATTTGAAGCCAAATGGTTATATGGTTATAATAAACTCATATGTATATCTTAGGAAGGAGACAAAAGGTTCCTCAGCATTACCTGGAAACCTCGTAAGCCATCTGATCCTGCACTTTCATCCTCAGCCTTCTGTTTCTCTTTCTCAACTTGAAACTTTGGCTTCCAAGTAGTCTCCCTATATGACTCTGCAATCTTCTCGTCATTGGCTATCAATACATTGTCAAATAATATACCATCTTGCATTGTCCAAATCTCAATCCCAACAGCAGCAATAGGCTCAAAATCAGTTTCTCAACGTCAAAGTAGTTTGGATTTGGAATCTCCCTAGCTTCCAAATACCCTTGTAATTTGGGGTTGTCATAAGGGTGCATGCCATTTTCCCT
>NW_019014679.1:1752475-1762525 GCF_000150535.2 Carica papaya | reverse complement strand
AGGGGCAGCTTCACATTTTGGGTTATCAATCTTGGAGCTCCCATTCACCATCCTCCTCATCATCCCAATCCTCTGGCTTGGGTGCTCAGGATCATCTATCTCCTCAGGCTCATCATCCAACCATCCTTCAGGTTTCACAGCATCCTCATCTTCAATTTCCATTGGTGCATTCTCATCCCAATCATCTGGCTTTGTAGCATCAGGATCTGGAATTTTTGCCCTCTCATCCCAGTCCTCAGGCTTCTTATCATCAGGGTCAGGAATTGTCTTGGGAGGAATAAGGGCAGGCTCAAAATCGTCAGCTACGAGGAAATTTGCTTTTTTCTTCTCCTCCCCATCAATCAGAATTCGCAGCTCATTGTCAGGCTTCAGAATAGCAGTGTATACATGAGAGAGCTTGTCAGATGGCACAGTGGGTGGGAACTTGAGATGATGTTCAACATACTCCCCGCTCTTTGGATTCTTATGCTTTAAGATGAAGTGGACCTTATTTGTGGCTCCACACTTGTCAGGTCCAAACATAATAGAATATGGGGACTCGTTATCAAATTCCTTAGCAATCCATCCAGCTTCTTGAGGACGGAGATATTTAAGATATGCACCACCACATTCAAGCCCATTCTGTAGCCGGGTCTCAAATTGCAAGATAACAGTCCCATCTTTGAGCTTAACAGGCTCATCAAGCTCTTTAACTATTGCGTACTTCCTGGCCTTCTCACTCACGAGAAGTCCATAATCATCATGTCCCTCACTCTTTGAGTGCTTCCATACACCTGAAACCAAAATAGCACCTCAGCGAAGTCTTCTTGTAGACGATAACCGGCCACCAAATGGTAAAGAACAAATAGGAAAGAAAACAGAACCATTCATTACAACAGAAACCTAGTTTCACTCTTCATTGCACTGGAGAGAAACCATATATATAAACATATCACCCCTAATGTTCAAGATATCATATTGATGAAACGAAAGCTTTAAAAGAATACTGTAAATTTAATCTCAAGTAAAATCCAGAAGAAATACAGTGGCTTTAAACAAGAATAAGTACACAAAAGCTCTGTTCCCCAGAAACATACATGAAATGGCACCCTTCCCCCCTCCCTACTGCTTCTTGGGTAAACAATAATGTAGATCACATAATTGCAACTCTTAAATAAAATGTTGAACTGATTATCCAAAATACTTAAGGTGGTGGGAAAGAACACAATTTATAACTTATATGTTAAGAGCAAGCAGATTTTTTTTATCTTTCACTTAGTGCGGGTTTGAAAATGCAGAAAGCATGAAGGTACAAAAGCATGATACAAGTAAAATAGAGATTTAACAAACTTTGCGTAACTAGATGCTTGAATTATAGGCAAAGAAATAAGTGAACAAATAATAGGAGAGAGAAAGAGAGTTCTTAGAATTTGAAAACACAGTCTTTAGCTCTGGTACCATTTTAAATAATAAATTGACCGACCATCCCAACAGTTAAGCTGATAAAAATAAACACAATCTATTTTTGATATGTTAAAAGGTAACAATTTAGAATCAAATAGTGAAAGCAGCATGTATTTATGATTTTAGATCAATATAGAGAAATCTAACAATATTTTATTATCTCATTTCTTAAATAGTTGATACTACTGATTAAGTAAAACCTCAGGCAAAGTCCGAGCCAAACAAGAAAACTACTTATGCGGACTCCATAGAAAGATACTCTACATTAGTATGAAGTAAGCACTGATTTTAGTAGACATTTTTTTAATATGTCATAAATCCAGGTCCTATTACGTAGGAGTTAAACGAGACCAATATCTAAAGACAAGCATATAAAACCATGCATGGATTGAAATCCCTATCAATGATGTCATCAAAATCACATTCGTTAGAAGAACATTAAAGATATTATTAATGGTGGCGCTAAGTTGTTCTGTACATCAAACCTAAGTATTCATTTGCCACGTCTTTCAAGCACGAATTTTCAGTCCCATGCTCAAATTTACTGATCTAAACACGTACGTTTATGCAACATTGATACAGAGAACATGCTAACAGACAATTTTATACGGCAATTTAGTTTTTCATTTTAGCTTAAATTCCATAAATACTGCTCAAATAAGAGGACAGGCAAATAAAAAAGGTCACGTGTGTCAAACCTCTACCTTCATTAGACTTACCATAAAAGGCAAGGTAACATTAATTGTTAATGACTGATATTAAGAACTAAGTATTAATCATCATCCACTAAAAAATTAATTATGATCATTATCCATTTGAGTAACAACAGAAACAGCAATAAGAGAAGAGAATAAACTATATAAATAGATCATCAAGACTGCCGAATCTGAGAGAATAAACTATATAGATAACAATCGGCAGATCCAGAAGAATCACTCACCTTTGTAGTCGTCTTTCTCAGAAACAACCCAGCGACCTTCAAATAACTCGTCAAAAGACTCATAAAAGATCTGCACCAGCTCGAAAAATAAAACATGAGAAAAAAGTAAATAAAATATAGATACCGAAATGATTTGGAGAGCTAGAGAGGAGCCATTACCGCATCGTCGTCACAGTAGCATAGCTGCTGAAACGAAATGAGAGCAATTAGAAAGAACAGACTGAATCCAAGCCTCCCTCCTCTCATCTCTCGCCGTAAACGACGATCGATCTGGATCTGAATCTAAATCTGATTTGAAATCCGAAGATAAAAAGATGAGAGAAACGAACAGGTTAGCTTTTACCCTTGTTGGGTCCTTCTAGATCGTTTTATAGAACAAAAGGGAGAGTAACCTGGTGGTGTTTCGACCAATGGTATTATGCGCCACGTGAAATGGACCAATCGGAGAATGCCACGTATACAAAATACGTGCATATATTCTTTTATGATGTGTGTAATGTTGTGCGTGAGACTTTCATTGAGTCAGCTGTCGTACTTACAGGGCTTGACTCATTCTATGGGCTAAATATTTGTCCTAACCATAAGTAGGTCAATCATAGGCCTTGGCCCATTTATAATAGACAAGGCATAGCCCATCATATATATATATATATATACACGTACGTAATATATATTTTTATACACATTTATGATTCGTTGGAAAAGTAGTCATATGGATGAACTTAATTCATAGTTATTTTTAGATTAAAATATATAGTTATATGATTTTTTTTTTATCGGAAAACAATTAATGTTATTTTATTAAAATTTTGACATAAAAACCTTATAATTACTAAACATTTCATAGAATTGTAGAGTTTAAAAGTTAAATAAAATATATTTTTCTGATAAAAACTACTACTTAGGCAAATGGTTAATCCGTTATTTCTTTTTATAAGTGATTGCGAGTTTGATCATTATCGTATATAATATATAATCGTTAAAAATTATTTTTATTGTATTATAATAATTAATATATGTACATTACTCAATTAATAAATATATAATTGTACTAATTGCTTTCAAGAGTTATAATTTTTATTAATTTTAATGATTAGTTACATTTAAAAGTCACGAAATCAAATTATTAACTTCAATCCCCGAAATTTAAAGCATATAATTTTATACACTTATAACCAAAATAGATTTGACATGAAAAGTTCATGTTGTATGATACGATAAACTGAACAATAAAACTAAGAGTAAAAAATAAACAAATACAAAATTTATGTAGCTCAATTAATATGATAATACTTTATAAAATAAATAAGATTGAATTTAATATAAATAATTCTAAAATAACTCAAGTCTCAATACACTCAAATATCATAAGATAAAATTAAAATAAAAGTTAGGTATAAAGGTTAACACACATATATTAGCACTAATGAAAAAAAAAAAGACCCTAAAATAGGGTATAGTATACGTGAAAAAATCTTAATTACTGATATTTAATCTTAAAAATTAAAACATGTGCAATAATTTTAAACATTGGAGAGAATTGAATAATAATTTTAAATAGACAGATAAATTGAAAATTAAAATAAAATAAAATAAAATTATCAACTTAATGTAAATATGAAAAATATTATTTACAAATAAAGATAGTTGAGCAAAAGAGAATCAAAGAAACTAAGAAGGGTACGTACTAGGGTTTACGAGTTTGTAAGACTTTTTATTATTGTTCTTAATATTAATAGAATATGTTAGAATATATGTATATATATATATAAAAGTAGAATGACATGCAAGTAAAATGGTATGGTTTTTCTTTTTAACATATATAATTATAATTTGTAATCCACCCAAAAGTTATACTAATATTTGTTGCATGAAATTATGGGGCAATTTCTTGGAAATATGTTCTGAATAATTAACTAGATTTACCTTGTAATTTTGGAGATCGGCCATTGTAGACACGATCACCTGCTTCTTTTTCTTCATACGGTGAGTGTCCTCAAATGATCAACGCCTGCAAACTCACACACACACACGCTCTCTGATTAAGAAAAGAAACCGGGAGAGAAATTGTGTCGACTGTAACAATTGCTATATTTACACGTGTAAGTATTAATAGAGACCATTATATACATGTGTGCAAAGACATCATATACACATACATAGAATATGTATTAATCATGGCCAAAGCCAGCGGTTTATATATATATATATATATATATATCACTAGTTCATGCGTCTGCCTTGGGTTTAGCAGTACCTAGCAAGATGTAACCCATAGCAGGTGTATATATCTATCTATACATATATATTATATATACTTATGGCTGGTTGGGTAATTAGGAAGAGCTGGGAACCAACACTTTCTGTAACTCTCTTACCTCAACCGCTCCTCTCGGGAAGGAAGCCGAGTGGAGCCATTGAGGAAGAGAGTTATAGAATGTGGGCTCCCGATTTTTCAGATACAAAGTTTATATGAACGAAAAAACAAAACCCTCATCCTCATAACACACACACACACATATATATATATGCTCTTGGTTGGTTTTCTTGATGTAATGAAAGCAATTTACAAAGAAACTTTCGGGAAACAATATTTCCATAGTTGAACTAATATGATACACACGATGTCTTTGATGAAGTTGCCTTCAGTAACATCGCAATATAATATATATGTATATATATATATATATACATATATTTGCAGCAATTTCCTAGACATTTGATTATTAATATTATTTTGGCAATACTTAATAAGATCAACATTAGAGATACTTCCACTCTTCTCTAGGTTCAAATTGTATTGTGTCTTCAATATATGTTTTTTTAGTAGATTAATTATTTTGTTTTGTTTTTTTTTTATTATTAGAAAGTTAAAATTTTATTATTAGTGGGTGAGTATTAGTAAATTTAAACAAAATTAAAAAAGCTAATTGTGTTATTAACTATTTAATTATTAAAATATATAAATATGTACTCAAAATCATGTTTAAACTATAACTAATAAATTTTACTCAAAATCATGTTTATACTTTTATATGTCTGTTTTAGAACTTGGAATTTTTCTAGTTTTAACATTTGTATAGACAAGAAAGGGGAAGAAATAGATAGAGAAAAATCCAAGATGGTGAAAATGAGTAGGAGAAGGGAGATGGATGGTGTATGGAAAGTATGAAGAAATTTTCGATTTGGCCCATATGGGCTTAAAATCAACTTAGGGTTTTGACAAGAACAAATATTCCAAGTGCTTTAGCATTTAACCCCTCCAAGATTGAATTGACGAGGATGTCAAAGTTTGGTGCTTTAAACTATTGGGTTCCAAAAGTAATTGGAGTATAAGGTGACAAAACTTGTTTCTTCTCCGGGTTTTCCACAAGGATTCCTCAATATTTTTACCCAAATTATTATTAATTACAATTTGATGCTCTTCTTTAAATTACACAATTAAAACCTACATGTACCCTAATTTTGAGTGCCTTTGTCGTAGTAATTTTATTAATTTTATATTCATATTTTTAATAATTTATTGAGTATAAACCTCTGAATTTCTTGTTCGTTTAGAAAATAATTCTAAAAATCTTTATATTTAGATATAAGATAACATATTTATTTTGTGTATAAAAAAATCAAAAAGGTGAACTTTTAAAATAATCGTGTGTCTAATAGTTTTGAAAATTTTCTACCTTGCAATGTTGTTTCTTTGGTGCTAGAGCTTGGCCCAGGGACAATACCTTGCACGACTGTTTTAGATTGGATAGTTTAGACCTCCCAAAAATGGGAGCGCATCTGGTGTAGTGGTATCATAGTACCCTCCCACGGTACTGACCGGGGTTCGATTCCCCGGATGCGCACACATTTTTTATTCAAAAATTTTCCTTTTTTTCCTGCTCTCTTCCAACTAAGTCCCCGCGCTGCATTAACTTACAAGTAGTTCTAAGCATCTACACAAGCAATTACATTAGCTTTTATACATACAACATTTATCCAAACATGATTATTTCTTTCGTCTTCAACTTTCTCTTCATCTACCAAAGCGACACGAAAAGGATTTTCCAAAAGCCAAAGTAACAGAACCAACAAATTATATGGTAATACGGATCAATGGAGTTTAGGATCGACCCCAACAGACTTGAGCGTCTCAACATGACTTCTGAGAACAGAATCATCAGCACAAATGGGATCAATTGCGGGTATCTCAGTGAAATCATGTTGTTGCACGTGTGCCAAGTTCCTGAAAAAGGATTTCCTCACAAATTTATCTGCCTCCTCCACCACCTTATCTGGGTCCTCCACCTCCGGGAGCGTCTCCCTCATCTTCTTGCTTACCCGCACTCCCGGCGAGTACATCAGTTGCTGCTTCGCCGTGTACAGTCCCATCATGGTCGACATGGCTATCATGCCTAGAGCCACGTAAACCGGCACGAAATCACCTTTCCTTGCTCTTCCCTTGCTCGCCTCCGCCCTTCCGATCAGACCCACATCGCCGATTTGTGAGAACGCCTTTGGTTTCGGTGGTGTCCAGGTGGCGTACTTTGCATTTCCTCCCAACTGGGTTGCCACAAACTTATATAACCTCTGCAACTCGTTAATCAAATATGAAAAGATTTAAGAAACATGAGTTGAGAAGAATAAATTTTGAAGAAAAGAAGATTGCTTGCTTACCGTTGATCTGAATGCCATGTTTATGTCACAAGATTCTCACTTCGCTTTGCTTGTTTCCTTGCTGTTTGGAGAAAAGTTGTGGACTTTTTGGCCTATAAATAGAAAGTGTCACTGCAGGTAGACATGGATAAGAGAGGGTTCTGGAGCCACGTAGCATAGTGTAAAGTAAGGGACACTTGTCGAGATTTAACAGAGTGCAGATCAACGTAGAAGCCTCTTGAAGCTCCACGTCTTGTCGCTACAGTATAGTTTAATTTTATACTGATATCCTGTAGGGACAGAGAGAGAAACCGACTCAAGGGTATGAATAAAAAATAACAGACGGTTGCCATGGAAACTGGGAGTTGTTTCGGGTCATGCTTGAAGTTGATGATCTGTAATTCCATGTAGAACTAGGTATATCTCCTGGGTTTGAGGATGCAAATCATCTCCTGCAACAAACTCATGAGCAATACCATTTAGTTTAATCGAGCTCCAACCAGCGTTCCTTTTCACCCTCTTGCAATCCATGGATTTCCTAATCTCAACTGGGAGTTGTTTCGGGTCATGCTTGAAGTTGATGTTCTGTAATTCCATGTAGAACTAGGTATATCTCCTGGGTTTGAGGATGCAAATCATCTCCTGCAACAAACTCATGAGCAATTCCATTTAGTTTAATCGAGCTCCAACCAGCGTTCCTTTTCACCCTCTTGCAATCCATGGATTTCCTAATCTCAACTGGGAGTTGTTTCGGGTCATGCTTGAAGTTGATGTTCTGTAATTCCATTTAGAACTAGGTATATCTCCTGGGTTTGAGGATGCAAATCATCTCCTGCAACAAACTCATGAGCAATACCATTTAGTTTAATCGAGCTCCAACCAGCGTTCCTTTTCACCCTCTTGCAATCCATGGATTTCCTAATCTTAACCACGTCTTCCCATCTCCCTACATTGGCATAAACACTTGCCATGACTGAATAAACTCCACCATCTTCAGGTTTTAACTCCATCACATGCTCTGCTGCCTTCTCTGCAATCTCAACATTTCCATGTATCCTGCATCCTCCAAGCACACCACTCCATACAAACACATCACCCCCCATAGGCATCTTCTTTATCATCTCCATAGCTTCTCCAATCAAACCAGCTCGCCCAAGCAAATCAGCCATGCATCCATAATGTTTCAGCTCTCGAGGAATCCCGTGGATAGTTTCCATCTCATTGAAAATCTTCCTTGCTTCATTGACTAGTCCTGCATGGCTACACCCCACCAAGACTCCTAAGAAGCTGATCCCATCAGGTTTAACTCCAGAATCAATCATTCTCGAGAAGTAATCTAACGTAACCTGGCCATGCCCATGCATTGCAAGACCAGTAAGCATAGCATTCCAGGTAAACACGTTCTTCTCTAAACTGGACTCGAAAATTTCCATGGCAATTTCGATAAAACCACACTTTGCATAAAAATCAACCAGCCCAGTTGACAAAAACGAATCTACACGAATCCTGTTCGTTTTTATATAATTATGGATGGCCTTGCCTTGTTCCAATTCTCCCAACCGAGCACAAGCAGAAAGAGCAGCAACCAGAGAGATATTATCAGGTCGAAAATCTGAAACAATCATTTGATTGAAAAGCTCAATCGCCTCATTACACTGATTTACTTGGGAATACCCGGCTATTAACGTACCCCACGAGACTGCATCACGAGAAGGCATGCAATCAAATAATTCACGAGCACGTATAATCTCACCAGCTTTAACAAAACTATCGATCAATGAATTATAGGTAACAACATCTCTGTGAGAACTTTCATCGAACACCGTGTACGCTTGCTTTACGTTACCACTAATCGAGTAGGCCCGGAGGAGAGAATTCGAAACAAACAAATCAGAAGTAAAACCAAACTTGAATGCTTGACAGTGAAGCATTTCTGCGACGGAAAGCGCACGGGTTTGAGCACAAGCCTTGAAAGCAAAAGGGAAAGTGTGAAAATCAGGAGGGAGAGAAATACGGCGCATGTGGGAAAAGAAACGCAGAGCGGGGAAAGGAGATGAGAGGATGATATGTAATCTGATTATAGCATTGTAGCAAAAGGTTGATGGGTTGGGGATGGAAGTGAACACAGAGAGAGCGTAGCTTAAAAGTGAAGTTGAAGAAGAAGAAGATAGTGATGATGTGGGTGAGGTGGAAATAGAAGCAAGGTTGGTGATAGTGTAGAGGATTTTGGTTAGGACATGAGGAGTAAGAAAGAGAAGTTCTGTGGTGATGGTGTGGGCATGGAGTTGGTGAAGCTGATTAATGGTTTTACATTGTTTTACGAGATTGTTAATAGTGAGATATAGAATAGATTGGTTTCTTGTCAACATTCAGCTTCGCTATTTGTTTCTGGTTCTTGAATTCATTCATCAGCGATTGGTGAAGATAACTGAGAAGCAGAGCTGTGGATGAAGAGAGAAGCAGAAAATGGAATATGGATGAGAAAAAGAAGATAAAAACGTGAACGGCAGGATTCGAACCTGCGCGGGCAGAGCCCACATGATTTCTAGTCATGCCCGATAACCACTCCGGCACGTCCACGACCTGTGCGTTGAACTTTTCAAATACAATATATTAAAAGTGGTAAAAATCATTAATAAGTTACTATTACTATTATTTACTTTTTAGTATGATAAGTTATGGCCTATTAGATGATTGCTATATTGAATTCATTTTAGTTTGTGGTAAATCAGAAATAACTTAAATTAATTCAATAAATCTTAGAGGGTCATCATAGAACTCATGCTTTAAGGTGATTAAATATATATTTTGAAAAAAAATAAAATGTCAAATAAAAATATAACATGAATAAACTTTACTTTTTGTCGTATTTTAAAAGAAGAAAAAAAACATATAATTTTTTATATATGAATATATAAACTTAAAAAGTAAAGATTATGAATATTTTTATGTATCGAATAAATTTTGTTTTTTAACTTTCTTAAATATTGTGTAATTATATTAATATGTCCATGGACGGACTCGATTTA
>NW_019014679.1:1717784-1738207 GCF_000150535.2 Carica papaya | reverse complement strand
TGTTTAACAGTTAACAATCAAGAATGCTAAGCTTGTTGTTTAGTAATATCAAAATTATGAAGCATTTTCAAAGGATACCCTTTTTTCAAAAGCTTAACATTTCTTCTCAAGGAAGGGAAAAAAAAGTTTGGGACTTTACTCGGGAAGTGAATCTTACTTGAACAAGTGAATAGAAGGAGTGGACAGGCTTCGGCAATTGTTCTGCTACCAAGAGGTAGAATAGCCCCATAACTCCTGTGTGATCTATGGTGCTACTGTAGTTAGATTCCAGAATCAGAGTTTCATCATTGGTTATTTTTATAGAGCCGGGTTGAGGAAAACATGTTGACATTCCAACAATATAGCCCGCCTCGTTCCCTGGTTCATCTCCTTTTCCAAATGCTGGTATAGAAGAGCATATAACTTGACCATCCTGAGATTATTGAAAGATTGCAATACCAAAACTTCATCTCACATAATCACATATAAGTTTGCAGTTTGGTTTATGGAAGATGATAAAACACAATTTGTCACAACAAATGCCAACTGAAAAAATGCTAACTAAAGCACATTGGTGATGGCCAAGGCAACCAAAGGTTCAACAATCTTTGTTAAGGCCAAATTGGCACTGATCCACGAATATAAACCACAGAAGCTAGAGAATGTAAATGGCGTCCTACATCATACCAAAAGAATTACTACTGACCTAAAGCAAAAGGGTAAATGGATAAAAGACAAAAGCATGTTATGATGACTTTTAATTAAACATTAGATCACCTCTCTGTAAAGGGTGGAACCAATGCCACCTGAATGCTGATGGGCAACACCATATATAACATAACCGCCAAATGGCATGACAAGACTTATTCTCTTGGAGTGAACACACGCATCACCAACCATTCCGGTGCTGCTGCATGATTCAACTTCATATTCGACCTGCACAAAGAATAATATGTTTAATACTGAAAGAGAGGAATTTTACAAGTACTTGTTGGATAATCATGCATGAATTATCTGTTGGCTTCTGAAACAGGCAACAGTTTTAACTACATAAGATATGTTGACATCCAATCAGCAGGAGTAAAATGCTAACTTACCTTGCAATCATGCTCCAATTTTAAGGTCCAGAAGAACCATCAGATTTTTTCCATGTATCGGTGACATCAAATATGTAGATTTTAACTGGCACAATGAAACTATTACAATCAACCCACTTGACTGTATATCTCAGGTAAAGGCTCCTTCTTGCACCCACAAAACCTTGTTTTAGTCTACACTGAGTACCATCGTAGCAACATTCTAAGCCCCCTTTGTATCCTGGTTTCAGCGGTCGGCCAAATTCACTGACTGTAACATTATATAGTTCACACCTGCATTCAGTGCATCCCAACTTATCTTCTGCACCACGGGTATCTATTGCATGGACATTAATCATCCATCTTTCCTCATAACCGTCAGGAATTTCAGCAGGATTGCCAACCTCTATCCCATAAGGATCGGGAATATGCGTTGCAGTTTTCCGTGTTTCAGATCCAAGGCCAAAATACTGTCCAAGAAGTCCTTTCTGGCATATCCCACTGTTTCTCCCAGATATATAACCTGGTCTTTGAAGCTTCTGATTTCCATTATAGTTTAGAACTTCCTTATCATCTTTAGGTGCATAGTATCTCGCAACAACCCAGTGGTGCAGATAAGTTTCTTGCAAGGAAACAGGATTTCCTGCCTCGTCAACCACTTCTGCATTGAAACTCTTGAGAGCAATATGACCTTTTGGAAAGTCAATGTTGTAATAGAATTTGTTCTCTACAGAGCCTGGTCCCAATACAAACTTAGGTGACAGAAAAACAGCAGACTTCATCTTACTTGCACTTTTTGAAATGGCATGCGCACATGTTATGCTTAGTGCCAGTAAAATTGGCACCAGAAGCAACCATCTTTGAGAATGATTTGCCATTTTTCCCTGTAAGTTTCAATATGTTGAGTTAATAAACATAAGCAGCAAAATCAAAATACACAACTAAAAGAATCGCAAAATCATCGAGATGCTTTCAAGAAATTGCTGTTTTCCTCCAGTGAGTTTCAGTATGTTGAGTTACTAAACATAAGCAGCGAATTCTATAAACAAAAAAATTGCAAAACTACAGAGATGCTTTTAGATTTATTGAAGTCGATGATTTAACATTCGCAGGCACTAAAATTTCAACGAATTGCTTCATTTTCAAGAGGTAAATAACCAGCAGTATAGATCAACTTTTCTCTTTACTTCACAAAAGAAAAAAAAAGCAGGAAAGGGAGAATGGCAACAGCAAGGCAACCAAGTTAAATTGACTCTACTTCAATTCAGTCTTCAAAACTCATAAGTTATAAAGTGTAACTACTAAGAATTATCACAGTGCATATCCAATCAATTTTAAACAAAGGGGGAAGAAAAATAGCTGTACGAAGTAACAAACAGAAATTCAGGAGTACAGTCAAAGAAATTAAAGCATGTGAACTCAGCAGCCAGGTTATAAAGCACCTAGAGAGCTTTTCATGCTAGAATCAATGGAAAAACAGAAAAAATACCATTTGATTCCGTAGTTGCCTATGATAATTATATTTCACCTACTATGTGATGCTTACCCAGAATGGATAACTCATATTTCCTTTCATCCGTATATTATCGAAAAGCAATATTAGCTCTTACTTCATCAAAGCTAAAATCATTAATCACCCGTATTAGTAGGAGTATAGAGCTAAAGATGGAATTTAATTTAATTGGCAGAAAACTTCTTCACTTTTAGTTTCCAATCTTAAAACTTATATGTATAAGTATATATATATAATCCCATATTCTTATTTCCATTCTGCAGATAATGAAACAATATCGACCTTCATCAAGTTCCATAAAAATAAATTATCACTTAGTACAACAAACACTGATCATCAGATGAGACTTGAAAGTGGGTACGAACACGAATTTTTTCCTCAAAAGAAAAAGTCAAAGAACATGAATCTCAGTCATTAGATATGCAAGAAATTTCATCCGGGTCTTCTGAAACCCTCTCAATTTTTCCAAAAAATGCACCATTAAGTATGGAAGGATTTCAGATAAACTTACAAAATAAATGAAGGGGGAAAAGTGATGGCGCCTCAAACTGCAACTTCACTGGGATATTGTGAGAGAAGTTTCTTCCTTTTAAGCTTGGATAAGAACGGGACAGAGAGAAGTACATGGACAAATGTGAGGAGCTTTGCCGACGACATTGCTTACGTCTATGGACGGAGAAATCCACTCTATTCCGTCTGAACACGACACGACTGTAAATCTAAAAAATAAGGAAAAACATCTCCTCGCCAATTATATAATTTTTTGGTCCACATATTTTTGTTTTTATTTTTTAAATATATATTTATGTCATATAATTAAAATAATAATAAAATAAAAAAAAATTTAAAATATTATATCACGTGTTATAATTTTAATAAGTAATTATATAATATATAATTTATAGTTAATTAAAATTTAAAAATATATCATATTAATTTTATTTTTAAAATTTTAAAATTTAAGTAAATAATAATATTTTAAATTTGTTCTTAATATAATGCTGATGTGAATATTACTTAAATATATATATTACTAAAATTAGGTTTAATTTTAATTTAGATCTAATCAAATACCTAAAAAATTAATAATGAGAAATAATTAGATGAAACGGCACTTTTTGAAATTATGGTGTGATATTTTATTTTAATTTTTATAGAAGTTTTAGTCTTAGATATTATCTAACACCTAAATAACTAACAATTAATTACGTAAACTCATCAAAGAGACACCCACATTCCGTACTCCCACTCCAATAATTTTTTTTTTTTTTCAAATTATCGTCTGATATTAATTTTAGTTTGACTGAAATTTGGTTTAATTTTAATTTAGATATTTTAGTTAATTAATTATGTACACCCGTCAATAATTTTTTTTCCTTTTTTCATATTATCGTGTGATATTAATCTTAATTTTAATTTAGTTATTATCTTAACACCTAAAAAATTAGTAATTATAAGTTAGTTGTGTAAATTCATCAAAAGTTAGGAATTAAAGATTAAAAATTATGGTATCTTACTCCTAGTAGAAAATATGTATGTTACATCATGCACTAAAAATAAATAAAAGATCAAGAATTTATATAAAACATAATCTTAGAGTTTGTAATTAATTAAAAGTTTAAATAATTAATTATTATATGTAGATAAATAATTAATAAAAAAAATTATGAAGAATTGGCACGTGACAGTCACTCGTTTTAGTTTGATGATAGGTATTTTATGTTTGGCTCATTTTCTCATTGTTTCTCTCTTCAAATTCTACTATTAACTATTGCATTATTTGGTGATGCTCAATTGATGATAGTATTTACATTAAAATATTTTTTAAAATCAAACACTAACAGAATGATAATATACTCTTTGAGTTCTACTGAATATCAAGAGTTCGAATTTGGTTAAGAACGTAAAATTTATAATTTTATAAATATGTTATAGATTGACAGTAATCAATATATAATACTTAAATTAATAGAACTGAAATTAGTAAATTAATAAAGTTATGATGACTCAATTGAATTTAGTTTTAATAAATTTATTATATTTTTTTCGTAACTATAATAAAATAATTAAAATTCTTCATAATAATTAATAAATAGACAATACTAATATATTAGTGGAAATCTTAGAGGTTTATACATTGATGATAATAATATAACTTAGCAAATGTTCAATAAAGGAAAACAAAGCAAAATTAGATTTCAATATGTGATGGGATCCACTTGAAAATGATTTGCCAAAACCCAAACAAACTTCTTCTGCTTCCCAACAATTCATTCAAAAAGCTGATGCCTTCATTTCCTCATCATTCTCCAGCTTATTATTATTATTAAAACAGTAATCAGGCACCTCCCACTTATCCACATCCTCAAGCACTGCCCCCACATTGAATGTAATCACATGAACACTTTGCTCTCCTGCAAAGCCAAAGAGTTTCTCATTTTAACTTTTATTTTACCATATATTTGTATGGATCGAACTTACAAATTATCTTCGTTTGCAGATTTGCGAAATTACCTGGAAAAGGGATCCAAGACCAATGAACAGGCGTCTTAGTAACCGCGTCTTCATAGTACCAAACCACGCCAACCTTCTCCCAAACATTGCAGAGGAAGCCATCAACGTATTGCTGGCCGTGGTAGATGGCACCTTCCATCCAATTGGGGCGGAGGATACCGGGTGGAATATGCATGAGCCAACATGGGCTGTGGATCTCTGAAGGGTAGAGGTAGGAGGTGCCATTATCCCATGACCGCTCATAGGTCAGCTTCGCCAACTGGTTCTGGGTTATGCGCAGACTGCCTCCTCTCGACCAGTCATACCAGAAATCTATTACGTGGAGCTTGCCACTGCTATTCTCAAACAGAAGTGCATTGAATTTGGGAGGCCATTCAGCTGGAGTTGGCTCTGCAGGTTCTGACCATATTGACAATGGCAAGAGATGGAAGAAGAAAGATAAAAGGAAAACAGAGAGAGACCAAGAGATGGCAGATACCCTTCTCATCTTCCTAGCTTACAAGCATTTACATGGAACACGAACAACCAGAGAAAATATAGGATAAAAAGAGCGAACGAGATAAGACCTCTGCGGATAGCTTTCACTTTCACCCTATGCAATAATTGTTCTATAAAATACGGCCCAGTATTATATCTAATAGTTTCTTGTATTTCTACCGCTGCCCCAATATTAATTAATTTTTGCTATTCAGCCCCCTCCCCCTACAAAAAGCCACTCAACGGTTTAAAATATTTTCTTCATAAGAGTTTGGAACAAAAGAAACACATACCAGGGAGCAGTTAGGTATCAATGTTTTCATTATTACAGCTTCTTAACACATAAATGGACCTTAAGCTTTCACTATAGCCTCTCTTTATTAATATATTACAAAATATTTTTGGTTGCATTCATTACAACACACTCTAAAAGCATTCTAACTCAATAACAAAATCAGCTCTACTGGTTCCCAGTTATTGGGCTATCACGACCTTTCTTGAAATCATCCCATCCTCTTACCCAAGGTTCCCCGGGCATTGCTCGTGTCCCAGGAGCTGCATGATTTTTTAGGTTTTTCATTACCTTGTCATGCACAGCAAAGAACACCTGTAAAACATCAAGATAGGAGAACATATAATGAAGAATTTCTTTTAAAGGAATAGTAACTTCAAATGTTAACGATGATTCTCACAGGATTTCTGCTCACAGCTTCTGGGGGTTGCTCCTGACCTGTTAGCCACTTCCAGAGATCTGGGTTTTCCTGCAGGAAAAAAAAACAAGCTCAGACGGCAACACACTAATCTGGACAAGCATCACTCTTTCCCTTATCAAACTATTTGTCCAACAGTTTCCAAATCTTTTTTCTCTTTTCAAAATATCATTTTTCATATCAACTTTGTAACTTTTGTGGCAGGGAAGAACAAAGATGCAATATGTTACAATGACAAAAAGAAAGTTTGAGGCCCTAATTTCAATTTTATAAGTAAATTTATTTTTATGAAAAGAAAAAGTATTTCTAACTGAAATTACAAGACAGTTTCTTCAACAGAATTTGTAGTTTAAACATTCCAAAGTCAATAGGACCAAGCGCAGAATCCTGCTTTCTTCTCTGTGAATATAGAAAAGAAACCACAGTAGCAGATGCAGTTACAACTTGAAAGACATAAGAGAAAAGAAGCATATTAGCTTTCTCTAAACTGAATCTCAATAGATTGGCTGCTTTTGATAATCTGTTCATGCATGCTGGAACTATGGCCACGTTCTTCCCTTCAATGGTTTAATCTCAAGTCAAATGTTCACCCCAAAAAAGTATTAAAATTCAGGGAAAAAACTCCTTGTATTTTTATTGTTTTGTTAAGTTACTTCTTATATTTTCAATTTAATTAACTAGTCCATATGTTTGCAGATTGTATTAAATCATACCATGTAATAAACCTGCTAAGTTTTAAAGATACCATTTATGAACAAGAGCATATAGACATGATAATTGCATAATAGGGTTTACCAACTCGAGTTTGAGTTTTTTTCCTATCCAATCTCAGAATATGTGTGCACAACTACATTAAACAAACAAAATGATAAAATAAGAATGAATGTAGTCAATTCAACTCTCCATTCACAGTCATGGCAAAGAAAATCTCCATTCACAGTACGTATATATAGTGTTAGTGTAAGGAACCTGGCCTGATCTGGGAAGAATTAAAGAAAGAAGAAGAATTAGAGCAGAAGCAGAAAAGAATTTAGAAGAAGATGAGAGCAAAATTAGAATCTACGAGAAAGAGTAAGGAAGAATAAAGAGACAAGACGAATTATTGTAGAGAGAAGTTGTAAGTTCCATTCATATCTTTTGGATACAAAACAATTCCCAACTCTACCTTTTAATTAAAACTAATTCTTAACTAATTTTCCAGTAATCCCATAAACTCCACTAATTATTTTCAACAATTACTAATTGGGTCTTGACCAGTTAGTCACAGGCATCAAGGCATGAATTCATTTATTTTTATTTTGCCAGCCCTCATAGGGCTTCTAAGAGTTTAACTCCCAACTTCATGGAAAAAAGGTGAGGACCATACCAACTCACCTAGCTGAGTTGGTTATCAAGGCATGTATTCTTACCCAAATTAAGATTCCAACTTGCTACTAGTCAATCCATGTATGGAGTCAAGAATTACCACTAAACTATAATGATAATAAGAAACAGAAACTGTGTCATTTTCAATTCAACTTATCCTCCACTTAGATTTAGGACATAACTGCATCATTTCCTTAGATGAAACAGGGAAACACGAAATTTCAAAATTACAAACTGGATTTAAGCAAATACATTAAGTGGATAAGAATTTACCAAATCAAGGACATGAATAAGGGCTTTGATTCCATTTTCATCCATGGAATGAATGTTCTCCTCCACCCATTTTCCCAAAACTAAATCCAGTTCCAGAAATCCTCTCTGTTTGCTTCTATACAACAATCTATTTACACATAAGCCACCCCAAAAAGGGAATATAAGTTGCATGATTTATGATTGAAATGAATAAAAAATCATAAATACTAGGCTTAGAAAAGAAGCAAGCAAGAAAATCGAACACAAAGAAGGAAAAAAGGACCTGTTAACTAGACGCCGCTTGCTCTCTTCATTGGATAGATCAATATCTAATGATTGAGCATTTGAATGCTTCTCGGAATAAAAGCGGAAAAGCCAAGAACTTTGAGGACTTCAGTAAAAAAGAAAGTGATCACAATGCTGCCAGACGACAAGTCCTTCATTTAGAAAATCAAAAGAAAAAAAAGAACTCATGAGCAATTAATTACCTGAAAGGCGTCTCTGTTCGAATAGGAGAGGCAGCTAAGATAGCTCTCTGATTGGATACAACTGAAGAATTGAGGACCCTGCCGACTTTAAGCACAGCTGTCCTAACGCTTGCCATTTACTTGATGAATGGATAACTTTTCAGTTAAAAGAAAAAAGAAATCCCTTTACAAGAAGCTTTCACCAGAATCACAAAGCGGAAATTTATATAACAGATATGGGCAACAAACAAGTGGGCCAAAGTGAAAACTCAATGGAAAAAGAAGAAATCTTCCCTAGAGGTGAACTAAACCCTATTTCCATTAAGTATTCGACGAGTAAAACAAAAACTGATTAACAAAATGGAAGAGTTCAGACTTTTGACAGGTTAGTGTGTGTGCATACATACATGTACCCCTTGAGATCAACAAGTTAAAACAAAATAAAACCGGTTAAAAAAACAGCCATAGGTTTTCCCATATCAAACTATAACAGAGAACCCATTAGGATGACAGAGGCTGCAAAGCAAAAAACTTAAGAACTATATTCCAGGAGATTTATACTAATATAAATTTTAGGCGATTAAGTTGAAAAGATAGTGCTTGATATATCACAAAATTAGCTAATCCAGAAAAAATTCGAAGAATTAGATATCCAAAAAAAATGCTGTTCTCTAACAAAAATTATAGCGAAGACCTCATTCAGAAATATTATCGAACACATCATGGACAAGAAGAATATTTACCTTTATCAAACTTAGACTTCTCCCTTTCACACTTTTCCCCTGAGATGACAATCCTCTAAACGGCTAGCAAATGTTGTCGTCTGGTCGATATCCTTCGATCTGTGAGACGGGGAAGAAATTCTTGTTTCCCAGTCAGATTGAAAACAAATGCCCGTGCGACATTGATGATGAAAAATTGATGTGGAGGAGAAAGGATGACGTGGTTCAAAACTGAGCGTTAGATTGATGGCTGATAGAATCGTCTAGGATTTGGATCTAAAATGACCAAATTAGCCCCAACTATCAAATAATAAATAATTTAATTAATCAATTAATTAAAATTAAGTTTTGTTAATTAATAATTAATAATTAATTAAAAGAAAAATGACCCACTGCAACCGTGAAAAAGCTAAGATGGTGGAAATCCCCTCAAAAATTTGCAAAATTTGACCTAAATTTTTGCTCAAAATTATTTGACCAGTGACAAGGTAAAAGAGAAAGAAAGAGTCCGTACAACCAGGAACCAGTGTTTGATTAACAAAATCCCCGCCCCCAAAAAACCAGAAAGGAAATTCAGACTACAAGGAAGGAAATGACGGGAAAACACAAGTCCAAGGAGAGAAGAGAACAGAGACGCCAACAGATTTCCCTTCTCCGCACCATTCCCTACTCCGATCACCAAAGGTACCTATTCAAACTCCATTGCACTCTCTCCTCTTCATTACTTTCTGCCAATTCCAATTCCCATTTCAGATTATGTTGAATGCTTCTTCTTCGATTCGTTTTTGTTCTTTCTAAATTTTCCTTGTCTGTGTTGGAAACTGTATTAATTTCATTGTTCCGAGTAATGTGTATGCATGTTTTCTGTCTGCAACTATTTGTTAGCGTCTAATTATATTAGGTACTTGTTCTGAGTAAATGGTTTTTGTTTGGATCTGCATCATTAGGGTTTGTAAGGAGGGATAGAAATGTATTGATTCTTGTAATGTTGGGGGCTTTTAGGTGGTGGTCACCTGAAACTGTTGCTGTGGTGACGGGTGCAAATAGAGGCATAGGATTTGAGATTGCCAGACAACTTGCCGGCCATGGACTCACCGTTGTACTCACAGCAAGAGATGCCCCTGTTGGCCTTGAAGCAGCTAAAGTCTTACAAGAGGGTGGTTTGAATGTGGATTTCCATCAACTTGATATCTTAGATTCCTTATCAGTCTCCTCGTTTGGTGAGTGGATCAAGGAAAGATATGGATTCATGGATATCCTGGTAAGTTTTCTGATGGTATTTTTATTTTTGGTTTGTTTTAATTCAACTCTGCATTTTATGATCATTTGAAAAACTTGTGTCTTCTGCAGGTAAATAATGCAGGTGTTAACTACAATCTTGGATCAGATAATTCTGTTGAAAATGCCAGGATGGTCATTAATACCAACTACTATGGCACCAAAAATATTATCAAAGCTATGATCCCATTCATGAGACATTCTGCATCCGGGGCTCGTATTGTTAATGTTAGCTCTCGGCTAGGTAGATTAAATGGCCGACGAAATGTAAGTAAACAGTTTTTTGTATTATGTTACATGGATTTAGAATTTCCCCCTTCATTTGCAAATTACTTGCGGGTCCTCGGATCCTTCTAAACTGGTGCTGCCTGGTAGCAGAACTTACAATAATCTACCCATTGAGCAAACGCAACTTGCCCTTGAGAATACAAGGGATGATCGTTGTCCTTTAAAATGCTCCTATGAGATGCTTAAGTTTCTGTAAAGTTAGGATAGGTTGCTTTCTGGTGAATTAGATTTCCTTGTCTCCTGCACTTCCTGCAATTCTAATTGAGAGAAATCAATACTTGTGTTGGTTCTTTATCAGACAGCACCAAAACTGCTGAATTTTTTGGGGGTGTTACTAACATTTTGATCACAATGTTATGAAGGTCCTACATTGTAAACGCGCATCTGTCTGTTTCGTTCCAAAAATTTGTCACTGGATTCTATCTTACTTTATACTGAAGCACTAGAATATCCTTAACATGTAGAAATAGATAATAAATTTTCATATTTGAATTTATTTTGCTCCTATGTCCTATCTAGCCATGAATTGGGAACCCATCAATGAAGCATTCAAGTTAAGGATGGAACTAATTGAAACAGTAAAGATCTTATCATAAGTGAAAGAACAGAACAGAACTTAAAACGCTATATGTTGTTTCATCTCGAAAGGTTTCTGATTGGAGTACTTGGGAATTGACTGATTTCTTTAGTTTTGCTTTTCTTCCATACTTGGGAATCAACTGACTTATTAGGTTTTACTTTGTTATATCCTGCTTCATGAAAATGTTAATATTGGTTTATTCAAATTCTGTCAGAAACTCGGAGATGTGACTTTAAGAGAGCAGCTGGGTGATGTAGACACTCTCTCAGAAGAACTCATTGACAGGACCATGTCAACTTTCTTACAACAAGTTGAAGATGGCACTTGGCAAACAGGTGGATGGCCTCAAGTAAGCACAGACTACTCATTATCAAAGCTTGCTGTTAATGCTTACACGAGGCTACTGGCGAAAGAGCTCTCTGCCCGACCAGACGGTCAGAAGATCTACATCAATTGCTTCTGTCCAGGGTGGGTAAGGACTGCTATGACAGGTTGGGCTGGCAATATTTCACCAGAGGATGGAGCAGATACTGGAGTATGGCTTTCTCTGCTTCCAGACCAGGCTATATCGGGGAAATTTTTTGCAGAAAGACGGGAGATAAGCTTCTGATGGGGACACTACAATTTCAGCTACCATCACAGAATCTGAGAACAAGTTAATGTTTTCTTTCAGAAGGAGTTGCCTGTTAATAGGCAAGTGGAAAAAATGGTAGAGAAAGTGTTTCAGGCTTTTTGTTACAGTGGGAAAAGAGAAAAAGTTTGGAATGGATGGATGGGAATGTAATGTGTGTTGAAATGTAGAAAGCAATGATTGGGAAATTAATGCTACTTAATTTTTTAACTTACTAATAATACGTCATTAATTTTTTTATTTTTGCAGTTTGTAAATGTTGTTTAATTAAGAAAAAAATTGTTAATTCAGTGAAAAAGGGAGAGCTTTTATAACAAATGGGGGCAAACAAGGAGAGGAAAATTCAAAAATAAATAACTAAATTTTATTCCATAATCAATTAGTTATGAATACAAAAATTAATTAATTGTAATTAATAAAAAAATTAAAAGTGTTTATGGTGCTGGAAATTATTATTATTATTATTATTCTAAACGTTGTTGGAGGAGACTGATGAGGCAGGAGGAGGAGGAGGAGGAGCCGACTCCTTTTTATTGTCGAAACACTTTATGACGGCCCACAACAGAAGCACGATGACAGTAAGAATTGCAAACACAATTGAAATCATCCATAGCCCAGGATCCTCGAAAAACGACATCTTCTAAATCCTGTTCATCAACCCACCAAATTCATTAAAACATATATATATATATATACACACACATAACATATATGCATATTATTTTCTATGATTTTTAACTTAATAATGTATTCATATATATATATATATATATGTATATGACCAATATAAGATCAACAAGTGAAAGAATTTCATGACTGTCTAAACAGATTATAATTTTTTTTTATTATAAAAAAAAAAAACATGACCAAAGAATATCTTATGTATATTAGTTATTTAACACAATAAATATATATAAAAAAAGATGGTATCAGCTTTTTATTTGCAGCTCTTATGATCTCGACTGCATATATACATACATGTATATAAACAAATTATATTAATTTGTGGACATGCCTATTTTATTAATTAACCTTTGCATGCACTACGATTATATAGAAAAATAAAAGAATATTACATAGTAATCATAAAAAAAATCTTACCTAGAAATATGATCTCTGCAGACGTACGGGTAGTTAAAAGGCTCTTTAGAAATTTCAGTTTATTCTTCAACGTTGACGCATCTCATGTGTGTGTGTATATATATATATATATACAGTGTGGGAAGGTGGTATACTGCAAGCTTGAAATCAAAATTTTCTTATTTTAGAATAAATCACTGAATTACGTACCTTATTTTTCTTTGATTTCCCAAATTTATTTCTTCCTCATTAGTTTTTACGAATAATTATTTCCCAAGTTGGAATTATTTCTTATTTAACAAATTTATTTCTAATTTCCCCATTAGTTTCTTTTTTTTTTTTTTTTGTTTTTTGTCCAATTTAGGCTTGGAACTGGTTTAGGGTGTTTCGGAAACATCACGCAGCTTTTTCTGCTCTCTCGAATTACGAATTTTCACAAACAAAATTAACCACGATATGGTGATGTTTATACATGTTATTCTATTAATATACATATACATATATATACACTGTAGAAATATATAGAAATTTTAATTCAATGGAGAAAGCATGTATCTGGGAAATTTTCTGCAGAGAAATGGTAGAGAAGGTGTTTCATGCTTTTTATTACAATGGAAAAAAAAAAAGAGAGAAGTTTAGAATGATCGGATGGGAAAATATTGGACTGGTAATGCGATTTGTTGAAATGTAGAAATCAGTGATTTTGGGAAGGAAATTTCAAGTTCATATTGGTCATGGTTCGAGAGCAGAAATTAAACTTTACGAGATTTATTTATTTATTTATTTTTATTATTCTTTAATAGTTTAATGATAGAAATATCGACTATAAACTGATTATTTATAGATTCGAATTCAGAATATAACAATGAACATGTATACTTTAACTGTCATTTGTTATGTTTTTATTTCTATTATTTTTTATCTCATCATATCGTATTTTATTTTGTGATGTTTGAAAATTACCGTCAATATTTTGATGTAAGTTCCAAATAAATAATGCTACTCAATTTTTAATTTAAATAATTTAATTTTTTAATGAATTTATAAATAATAATATTTTTTAATTAGTCAAAACTATATATTAAACAAGGGCTTATAACAAATAATCAGTCCATAAATTTTATTGAACGATCAAATAATGATGTTGAACATAAAAATTAATAAAAAAAATTAAAATTGGTAGAAATGAATGAGATTATTATTATTATTCTAAACGTTGTTGGAGGCGGCTGATGAGGGAGGAGGAGGAGTAGGCTGTTCTTCATCGTCGAAACACTTGAAGACGGCCCACAACAGAACCACGATGATGGTAAGTATTAAAATAACAACCGCTATCATCCATAGACCGAGATGATCCAGCATCGACATCTTCTAAATCCTGTTCATCAACCAAACAAACATACATATAATATATATATATATATATATGCATGTGCATATTATTTTCTATACATTTTAGCTTAATCATGTATTTATATATATATATATATATGTGTGTTTATAATTATAAGTAAGTCATGCATTTGAAGTACTTTACCAGTATCAAATCTACTAGTAAAAGAATTTCATATTAAAAACATAATAAAAAGTATCATATGTATATATATATATATATATATATATATTATTTCTCAAATTATTATTTTAATTGGGAGTTACCCAGAAAAAAATATAAAATATAGATGGGTATCAGCTTTTTATTTGCAGCTCCTATGATCTCCATAACATATATATATATAATATTCATATATATAAACAAATCATATTAATCTTTGAGCATGCATATCTTATTAATCAACAAGTTTGCATGCACTCAAAAAGAAAAAAAAACAAAACAAAACAAAAAGGCATGCACTCACAAGTATATATATATATATATATATATATATATTTAAGTACCATTGTCGCCGACTTGTCTTGTATTAGCTTTTTTTTTTTAAAAAAAAAGAAATTGAAATTAATTAATTAGTTTTAAACATGTTTTACCATGGATCATATATATTATAATTATACAGCAAAAATCATTATAAACAAACTTATTATATAATAATCATAACACAACCTTACCCAGAAAATACGATCTTCACACACACGTACAAGTAGCAAAAGGCTCTTTAGAATTTTTTCTTTATTTTTTGAAGTTGACACCTTTCTCATATATATATATATATATATATATATATATATTATAGTGTGGGAACGTATACTACAAGCTTGAAATCAAAATCTTATTATTTTAGAATAAAATTTAGTTTTTTTATTTTTTAATTTCCCAAATTTATTTTTTCCTCATTAGTATTTACCTGTTGGAACATTGAATTATTCTTTTTTAATTTTTCCCAATTTAGGGTTAAAAACTAATTTAGGATGATTTCAGAAAGATCGCGCCGCTTATTCTGATCTCTCAAATTAAGAATTTTCACAATCCACATCAACCACGATATGATTATGTTATAATAATAATAATATATATATATACTGTAAAATATGTAGAATTAACTGTTTTAATTTTTTTTTTTAAAAAATATATATATATAGATCTCAATGACAATCATAGCCTTGAAAAGGAGACGTAATCTTGTAGTTTAAGTTAATTAAGAAGCTTTTAAGAATAAAAAAGAAGGATATTTAATAATTTAATAAAGAAGAAGTTGACTGAATAAATTCAGAAAATAAAAATTAATGATAATAAATTATTTATATTTTTATAATAATTCATCAGATAAGAACAGGAGAGCAGTAGCCTTACAGTTGTCTACCTCAGCCACAAAACCCTCATCCCCTGCATTATCACATATGCCGACTATGGCGTCTGCAATCAATTTCATTTCCCTCTTTCTCCACATCCTTTTCCTCTCTCCTTCTCTTTATTTTCCACTAACATCATCGAAACCTGCCGAACCAACTCCATCGCCATGGCCTCCCCAATTCCACTCGATCCTCGTAATTGTCAACAAGAGCTCCAGTCTTCAAAAAGTGGACCTCTGGTACGACTGGCCTAACGGCCGTAACTTCAACATAATTCAGCATCAGCTCGGAAAGCTCCTGTACGACCTGGAATGGAACAATGGCACCTCCTATTACTACACATTTGGCTCCAAACCAGAGTGCGAGGTTATCCATTTCCCCGTCGGTATACTCCGCCCTAATTGGCTTGAAGGCGCCAAATACCTAGGCCAGCAATCCGTCGATGGCTTTCTCTGTAATGTGTGGGACAAGGTGGAATTCATTACCTATTATGAAGATGTAATCACCAAGAGACCTGTTCAATGGGTATTCTACACAGGTATCTATACATATTATTCTCAGCGACAATCATGATTTATTGTTGGATCTATTGGTGGACATTTCGGTTTATATCTAAATTTTAGTGAAACTGGGGAAGATTTGAAGGAGACAGAGTTAAAGTTTTAGTTTGTTTTTGTGGATTGCAGGGAGGGCTGTTCATGTAATGACATTTGAGGTGGGAGCGGTGCTTGAAGATTCTGCCTGGCAAGCGCCTGTATACTGTTTTGATGGGCGTCAGAAGGAGCATTTCTTTCAAGCTTCGTCTGGTTCTGATCATGAGAAGCTGACGAGGGTTCTGATGGATGTTGAGTGATTATCTGATCGTTCAATGGAGAAGAATATATATATATATATATATATATAAATAATAAAATCACTTGGGAAAATTGAATTAACTATGATAATCTCCTTCTTCATTGCTATCCCCTTAATTTTTTTAATCGTTTGCAGGCACCATCTGGGATTTTTTTTTTTTTTTCTATTTGAATTATGACCTAAGCAACCAATAACTTATCTACTTGAGGTTTAAATTCAAATGCCAATAAAAAATTATACGTGTGATGGTTAAATCAGTGGGTGGGTAATTAAAGGGTTAATATTACATTGTGTAATGTAAACATTGTTGGGGCTCCTAATTATCCCACTCACTAATCATAGTCTTCATTATTTTTCCAAATAATTTATGATTCTGCCTAAATATACACATATTATATATTTGCTTAGATGCATGTAACTTTCTGGGTTAGTGTTTGTTGATTATTACTTACAAGACCTTTTTAGGAAGTAATATCATATGTACCGAGATTTATACATAAATTTTATGCCAACATACACGACGACACTCCATGTAAATAAGTTCGGGCCTACAAAGAATTAAAATTTTTGCTACTTGAGCTTATTGTCAAATAGAAACGTGTAAATTTTTCCAAGTGTATCTTATTTTTGTATGTTTAGCTATCTGTTTTTCTATACAAATGTTTTTTTGTTGTTGGAATATATATATATATATATTCTCCCTATTCATATGGGAGAAAAAATAAAGATATTTAAAGTTGGAGCTCCATATTTTTTATGTATAAATAAAAATTCATACATTTCTTAAATAAATTTTTTGTTTGACTAAATATCACTCGTATTCAACTCATAATACATTTACAAAATAATAAATTTTATATTTTTAATGAAATTTGAACACGTGACATTCAAGTAAAACACAAGATCTCAACTATTAGATCATTGTGTTGTCAATAATTAATAATATTTGATTCAGTATAACTGAGAATTTATAAAATGTTAATGAGATTATATGTAAAATTTTATTTATAAATAAAAAAATATTATATAATAATTAAAATTTTATATTTAGAATTATCATATTGAGTTAAAAAATACATTATTTATTGTGATAAAAAAAATAAAAAAAACAAAAGTTGGACTTTAGACGTGCAAATTGGCTGGTAAGCAAGCAAAGCCATTAGCTGAAGGTAAAAGTTAATGAAGATAATTTGTTACGCGATCCTCCTACGGCCCCCGCAAATGCAAGCAAGATAGTGTGAGACCTCAAGCCACCACCTAGTTTTCGTTGATTCAAAGGAAACACCAATAAGTTTAATCTACTTTTAAATTGAAAAAAAAAAAAATCATCTTAGTTTATAATTTTTTCATTTATTAAAATTATATAAATTAATATAAAACTTAGCTGGTCCCTACCATTTTTAATCTTTTTTAAAAGAATTTAATCGTATAAAATATTTATTTTTTAAAAATTTATTAATTTAAACTTATAACTTATAAGTTATCTAAAAGTATGTAAAATGATACAAAATATTTAAATATTTAAGCAGAACGAACTAATAAAACATATTATATTTCATTTAATTTTTTATAAAATTTTAAATTATTTTTTTCTATTTAAATAACTATAAAAAGATAACAAGACAAAGTAGATAAAAGTATTATAAAAAGCCCAAATTCCAATCCGGAATTTCGAGCGTATAATTCAGTAACAGTAAAATAAACAGTACTAAAACTTATTATTTAGCAGAAGCAATTAAAGTTTGAATATTATATTCCTTACACGTTTACTTAAAATGTCCAAATAGAGGTTATGTGAATGCTTTTGAAACTCAAATATATATATATATATATATTAACTATAAATATGGTTAACCTCTACTCAAAACTAATGAAATAGAAGAGTTAATTCTTTAATTAGTCTCTTGTTGTTCAGGATCTAAATTTTAATCGTCCTGATCTAAAATTATTAATAAGAAATGAGTAAACTACACAAGTTTAGTAACAATATTAGCGTTTTACTACTAATACGGAAATCAAAGGGTTATAAAAAACATAAAACGACCAATGGAGCTAATTTTTAATAAAACTCAAAAGGTAGTGCATTCGTTATTCGTTTAATTGAAAATATTAGTATTTTCTTCCCTATCTCGTAACTTTTCAAACGTCATATATTAAGATAAAAATCAGAATAACAATATAATAGTATATATTTAAAAATACGTATAATATTTAACTCTTCACTATTTTTCCAAAGTTAGAATCCTTCCATGTCCATTACTACTCTATCATTTTACCTTTCCTTACCGGTGTCACTAGGGGTCCATAGATCCCCTGCTACACGTGGATATAAAAACTTTCTTGCAATCAAACCATCGTTCCCATACCCCGTCCAGTATTGGGTGTTACAGCTAAAAACCGCCTCAATGGTCTGTTTGGTATTACCGACACTTATAAACTCCTAACTTCATCTGGTATGGGACTTCCTAACCCCGTACAGTTAAAGGTAACGTCCACGATAGAGTTCACCTTATGTAGTTAAATTTGTACACTCTTTTCTATGACACCCAATAAGTCATTTCATTCAACAACATTAGTTCCCGTGTATTTTTTTTTATTATTTAATTTTTAGCCTCAAACGACAAGTATGCTTGTATTCCCAAACAACACAAGAATATGAATGATATTCTGGATCTAGATAGATATAAAAGTAAGAATAACAACAAACATATTATGCTGACTGAGTGAACGTAGATTAAGACAATTAGATTGAAGTGTTTAAAATGGTATGAGTAAATAAATAGGCACAAAAAAGGGATTGTAGAAATAGCTAACACAATTAAATTAATGACAAATATAAACTGACTGGTTACTGACTCTATCGGCAACCTATACTTATTGATCAAGGAATCGCCAATTATTTAAAATTTCTGTTTATTATTAATTTAGCTTTAATTTAACCGTAACAGAAAAAAAACGTGAGAGATTCTTACACTGGGTCAGTGTCTAGAACAACATCTTTTTTACTACAGTTCTTGACGGTTCTCAATTATTAGATTTCTTGAGTTTTCCTAATAAGATTGAAAATGTATGTCAAAATGGCGTAACATACACAAGGAATGGCAAAAAAAGGGCAAAAATCTAACCGAGGACTGGGTTAGTGTTTTGGCGGTGCGTCGCCACCGTACTTTACCATCTGGTCCTCATTCTACGACAGTTCTTCCTCTTGGTTAGACCGATTTCGGCCAGTTCTTGGTTAAAATATGTTTAAATCATGTTTAAGAGGTGTTTCTTGGCGAAAGAAGGGGAAAAAATAGGTGCTTACTAACAGTTTTGGTTTTTCGGTGTGGCAGCTCAACTAAGTTCCATCGTCCCTCCCTCGCAGTTTACAACTTTTCTCGGTCACCCTGCATCAAAAACATGTTAGGCAATTAAGGGTAGAGAAACGGGAAGAGCATGAATAAAATTCGACTTACCAGAGTGTTTTCGGTGTTCCAGCACGGTGGCATCGACATTCCTCTAGTGGATGAGTCCTTTTCTGGTCGCTCCTATTCTTCTTCTCTGGCGTCCCTGCATCAGCTAGGGTTTTTAAACGATTGAAGAGAGGTTTAAATACCTCTCTTCGATCGATCTCAGCCATTTATCTTGGGAGATGTAGAGTGCGAATAGTCGTTCGATTAGGCCTAGTTGGAAAGCCAATCTGGGTCATTCATCTGGGTTCGAGTGGGGTGATAGGAGTTGTTCGATTAGGGGCCTATTTGGGAAATTGATCTAGTTGTTCGTGCACACAGGAGTGGATACGGACTGTTCGATCTCCCTAGCACACGGATCGCCAACGTGGCTCCCCGCGTGGGAAGGTCTGTTGTCATGTTGTCATGCAGTGCGTCTTGATTCGCCGTGCTACTGACA
>NW_019014679.1:1667961-1684273 GCF_000150535.2 Carica papaya | reverse complement strand
CTTTTAGACCATAAACACATATTACATTTGCCTTTTGTTGGATGAGAATTGCACCCGTGGATACGGAATTTTTACCAGTCTATCTGTTTCCAATAAGTAATTCTTCATTCTGATGTCCTATAGGGATCACTGAATCAATAGCAAGAAACCCTGTTTGAAGAGGCTCCTACACTGAGTCAAAAAACCACTTTGGGAATGCCCATTAAGTAGACTGAATTGAATCTGACACACTTCAAGAATGGTGAATTTGCTTCAAATTTCATGATTGTCATGTTCAAGCATTTTCCTTAAATTAGTTTTCTCACAAACACGCAGGATTTGCTTTTTTTTTCCTTCTACGTTCTGACTAAAGTAGACACTATTTGCTGATCAAAATAAATTTTAGTTCATTCTTCTCTTCAATTGCTTCTCCCCGTTAGCTATCCTTGATCAGGTGCCTAGGGCAATATCATGTATCAAAATGTGGCTAAACTTAACCAAAATTCCAAATCGCACTGACAAGCTTCACCAAGTTTTTGCTTATACTCCTTTACTGTCTCACTTTCCACTTAATTAAATAACGTCGTTTTTAAGTCGAGCTTTAGCTTAAGCAAGCATTGAACATAAAAACCAGCTATCCTAGCCTAGCGGCATATCACCCATAACTACGGGCGACCTTCATAGATAACAGCCAACACAAGCTTAATTAGGTCAAAATCTACAGGAGCAACGAGATCCATAAATCCATTAAGACTGTATTAAATACGGAGGGTGGAAACCCAATCATTTGAGGGTTACGTAAAGTACTACAAGAAAATCCTCGATCATAACAATCAAAATCGACAAGGAATCAAGTTAAAAAGCATAGGAAGGGACCTGAAATTCGCTCAGTGGGTTGACTCCGGCCCAGCCGCATGGCGTCAATCCTCAAGACGAGTGCACTAAACACAATCCCAAGAAAAAGCAACTTGCAAATCTTCATTCCGTCAGCAGCTTCGTACTTCAACAGAAGAAACATATCAAATCTTACAAAGAGAAAGAAGAGAATTTAAGAATAAGAACCCAGAGTTAAGGTGAGAGGGAGTAAAATCTCAGAAATAGAGGAAGAAGGAGAGAAGAACACAGTTGGGCTGTCCAAGAGGAAATGACCTTATGTTTAAGTATTGAAGAAGTGAAAGAGTTTCTCTACCAAAAACAAGTATGAATTGAAAGAGAAAGAGGAAGAGATGTCGAAAGAGAAAGCTGAGCAAAATTTGGTTGAAGAAGAAGAAACCAGATGAAGAAGATTCCTTGGATTAAAAAAAAAAAAAAAAAAATGGTTGTATATTTCATTCATAGGTTTGACAGAGAGACAGACAGCAAAGAGCTTTTTAGTTGGATCATAACCCCTTCTCTTCCCTCGCTCTTTCCCTTCAATTTCCTCTCAAAATTAAAAAAAGGATTTTCTTTTTCGGATTTTTTGCATATATATAAAAAAAAAATACCCATTTTAATATAAATTTATAAATTTTAAATAAAAAATAAAAAGTAAAAATCATCTAGACAAAAATTGATAAGTAAGTTTAAATATAATCAACTGAGTAATAACTATTAAGTAGAAATTAATTATTCCCAAAACCATTTCACGTAAAAAAAAAAAAAAATCATTTTAAAATAAAATGAAATTAAATATTAGAATATGCCTCTTGCCGACACGTCTTTGTGGAATTTATTTTGTATTTGTTATTTTTTTTTTTCATTTTTATTGTATTTTTAAAAAATATTAATTTATTTTCATTTGCTGAAAAAACTTAAATTCCAATTTATAATAAACTAATATATTTCATGTATAAAATTAGAATATTAAATTATTTTTTTAATTACTAAATATCAGTTGGTACTAAATAAAGGGGGAAAGGGATTTTTTTTTTATTTTTTATTTTTTATTTTTTGTACTTTGGTACATTTATTTTATGAATGGAGTTGGTTCATTCAAAGAAGTATCATGGTGTATTTGTATTTTAAGAGTTCAATATTTAACTTTAGATTTATTAAATTATTGAAATTTTAATATGTTCCTGAATAATTTTTAATTTTCTTCAATGAAATTCGGCTCTCCCCATAAATTTGAATGTAAAAATAAATTTATGTTTATATTCGTTTCAAAATATAATTTTTAATTTATTTTTATAAAGATAATAAATTTATTCTAATCTTACTTAAGTATATAGGGATTTTAAAATTAGATATGAAATCTAAATAACTATACTTATATCAAATCAAATAAATTAGATTTGTAATGAAAGTATATCTGAATCCATAACATAAGAAATCTGTACAACATGCAATAGATTTTTTAAATTAGCACGTAATTTTTTAAGTTTTCTCACTCTTTCTATTTCTGTTAATGAGATATCATAATAAAAAATCTTACGTATAATTTGAAGACTATATGTAAAGGACCGGAACTTAAATGAAAATAATAAAATTATAAATTAAATGCGGAAGCGAAATAATAGAATTAGAGTTTACATTCTTTACACAATAATTTAGAATACCCAATAGAGACACGAGAATGTTTCTTCTTAAAAGAGTAAACGGAAATCAAATAAATAAATGAAAAGTAAATCATTAAACATCCTAAGACGACATTCACTAGCTTTTGAAAAGAGTTCAGGTGGTGAACTATTTGCAACCCTCTTGTTGATCGGGATCTGAATTTTGGTTATCTTGATTTGAAATAGTTAATGAAGGGGTAAGTTACACTAGCCTAGTAAGAATATCACACTAATCACATATACGGAAAACTGAATATTGATAAAAATTAAAAAAATAACCAATTGAGCCCTTAATTTATTGTAAATTCATTTACTATAAAGAAAACTATTTATTCTACATTTGTGTAGTAAATCTCTCCCAATAATAACTTATAAAAACTTATATTCATGTACAATTATTTATCACATAGAAGATAACAAGAAATGATCATTTACATTTTTACCCACTTACCAGTACTCTAGGGGGTCTATAGGGATGTCCTCCTACTCGAGAATCTAATATCCAATTAAACAGTTAACCGACCGTCCTCATACCCCGTCCGATATTGGCGCTAAACATGTCACCACCTCGATACCCCCTCCAATATGAGAGTGAACCATATCTCCCAAACTTTCCTGGTAAAGGATTTTCCAACCCCGTCTGACTGCGGTAACGTTCACGATAGGGTTCCTTATGTACCGGGTCCATCCGTCCTTATCTGGGTACCCAGTAAGTCTTCCCTATACAGATTTCCATTAGCATAATAATCAATCATGCAATAACCATATATCATTTTATACTTATCGTTCATTTAAACAATAATTTAGTTTCACACTGCCAAATAATCAATCACCGGGATACCAGCACGTAATGCAGGGGAAATAAATAACAAAGTAACAAAAAAGGCCCCAAAAATCATCAATTGAGTTACGTACAGTATAATAGTAAATAAATATAGGCAATATAGGGAAATAAACAGAAAATCAAAACAACTGTCAACTAACTGGTTCCGCTTCCACTAATGACCTATAATTATTTTTAAGGTTCTCTAATTTTTCATAAAAATACATAATTATTAATTATTAAGTTTTAATTTGTTGTAACAGAGAANCTTTTTTGGCAAATCGAGGTGGCCTCAAGTGTGGCGACGGTCGGTGATCGGCTCCCTTCTCTAGCAGGAGGCTAGCAACTAGGGTTTGAGTTCAATGTGGATGTGAAATATTTATACCTATTTCGTGTTAACCTGGATCGTTCATCGCGTTTGATATCGGCCGTTTGATCGCGTTTAAATAAGAATGAATCTGGACTGTTCATCATAATTTGATCTTGACCGTCCGATCGCGTTTAAAGGGAGAACAAATCTGGACCATCCACGCGCGCAGGATCAATCTTGGGTCGTTCAATCGCATGCCACGCAGACTGCCAGCGTGGTATCCCGTGTGGCATCCAACATTAATGCACCTTGCCACGCGATGTGCTCCAGTTCGTTGGGATTGCTGACTGGGTGGTCTTACGTGGTAAAATTCTCCTTATTTGCACTATAATTCCCAATTTCTGATTTTTCTTTCAAAAACACCATCTGAACCCAAATTTTTATCCTTTTTTCCCAAAATTATTTTCAATTTTATCATAACATATTTTTTTCATAATTCAACAAAAAATTAAAATAAATTAATTTAAAAATAATTTTTTTATAAATTTAAATTGTTAAAATTATTCCCGGACCAAATTCAGGGCCCAGGTATTACACTATAACTACCTATTTATGGGCAAACATGCCTGTAAATTTTTCATATTCTTAATTTGATCCGTCAAAAAATTAGAAATTATAAATTTGGTCTTTACACACAAAAATAAAGTTTACACTTCAATTTAATACATTAAGTACTAATATACTTTTTGTAACACCTGAGTCCGGAATTTAGGTTCGGGATAATCAAAATTATATTAATAATAAATTTAAAAATTTAAAAATTTAATTTTTGTTAATAATTTTGAAAAAATATTCATTTTGGGCGTATTTGAAAATAATTTTCAAAAGTTAGGGCCAAATTAGAAATAAGAAAAGACCTATTTGAAAAGAAAATTGAAAAACTGTAGCAAAAGTGAAAAAAAAAATAAAAGTGGCCACGTAGGAATGCCACATCAATAGCGCAGCCAGTCGCTGTGTGTCACGTGGCAGACACACAGATACGCATCCATACAGGAAGCCACACAGGAAATCCACTTGCCAATTGATCCGGCGACCTAGATTCACTCCCGCGCACATGAACGGTCCATATTCGTTTCTCCTTCAAGCGCGATCGAACGATCCTGATTGCATCCAATCGTGTGGTTCTGATTTATTTTTCAAATAAGACGAATCTAACAGCTAACATTGGGCAACGCATCCTCGAACGGACGGCTCAGATTGAAGGAAAAGGAGTATTTAAACTTCTCTTCCACCGAAATCCTAACCCTAGCCACAATTAGCTCGCCGAAAAAGAAGCCGACCACTATCACCGCTGCACCGAAACCCTCACCGACATGGGAAGGTGAGTTTTTTCTTCCCTTTTGATTCATATTTTGATTCTAAGTCGCCCTAAACCGATACCAGTGTCGAAAAACCAAAGGAGAAGCCGAAAACAGAAGGTGAAACTCAGCCAGGCCGCCACACCCGCGACCCAAAACCCCTATGGTGAGCTCGAATCCCCTTCCCTTTCCCTTCTATTTTCTTACCGTTGAATTCCTGACTCGTTTCTAGTGTAGGGTGACTGAAGAAAAATCCCAACCGCGAGGGAGGAACGACAGAGCCACTGCACCAGAAACCCTATATGCTGGTAAGTCTCTATTTTTTCCTTTTTTTCTGCTAGCAGAGGCCACCTAACCTCCAGTTTTGCAGATTTTTGCACAGGGTCGCTGAAATCTACCAAATCAAGAGGAGGCATCACTATAGGCGGTAGAGCTAGCATCGGAGCACAGCGGTGCCGCCATGTTGGAACCCTAAACTGGCCCCAAAAAATTTTAAACCCTTTTTTTGGCCATTCTTCAAGTATTTCCGAGATATTTTTACGCATATTTTGGTTTTCGTAGAAAAATCCAAGAAATTCAGGAATTGGGAATCGCCAGGAAATGCAGTAAAAAAGGCAATGTTTTGAACATTGACCCGGAGTAAGAATCTCTTATCTTTTCTTCCGTTACAGTTAATTAAAGTCTAATAAATAATAAATGGTAAATTTTATAAATATTGGCAACCCTTGATTAATTAAATACAAGTCACCGATGAAGGCGATAACTGGTCAGTATGTAATTGTCCTAGTTTATCTATACTACTTATTTATTGTTATACTGCTTTATTTGTTTACCACTACTACGTGCACTTTAATTTATTAGGTTTAATTGATTTCTCACTTATTAATTTATTCAACCATTTTATCCCTATCAGTTAACTGCTTTGAATGAATGTCTTGATTTCGCCTTCTTTAATTATCGTATATTAAATTATATTGTCTATTTAATTATCGCCTATTGTCCTGTAATTATAAAATGAGATTGTTGCATGTAATGGGTGGCTAAATGATGGTGTGGACATGTATGTGTTAGTTAACATTATCAAACCAAAAGATTATCGAGTGTCATAAAAAAAGGTGTATGAACGCGATATATAGGGCAAACTTACCGTGGATGTTACCTTAGTCAAATGGGGCTGAGAAGTCCCATACCTTAAGGGATTGGAAAGTATTTTGTTTATGCTCATATTGGATAGGGTATTGAAGCGGTGATACATTTGGCGCCCATTACCAGATGGGGTATGGAAATGACCGATTGATTAATAGATGGGATATTGGGTCCACGTGTAGTGAGAACCTCTATGGACCATCAGCGGCACCAGTAAGTAAATAAAGAAGTAAAGTCTTGGTTATTGTTGGTTTCTTAGAGTATATAATGTATTTTATCTTGATTTTTTCCTATATGAGTAGTATTTAAGAACTTAAAAGCTAAGTATGAAACTAATATTTTTAAATTAAATGAATTTACCAAAAAAAAAAATAGTTCATTTGATTGTTTTGCGATTTTTACCAATTTTTAGTTTTTCGTATCGATAGTAAAATGTTAACATTCTTACTGGGTTAATGTAGCTTATCTCCATTTATTAACTATTTCGTATCAAAACGACCAAGATCCAGACCCTAAGTAACAAGAAAGTTAGCAATTAAAGGTTACTTCCATTTCCTACCAGTTGTGCAGCAGAGGTTGACCCCATAAGTTTCTAGTTACACTTTTCTCTCTGTTATTTAATTAAATTTTGGACTTTTACACTTTTAATCGTATTGGATCACTTTTAACTGGGTCTAATTGATTTGATAGTTTTTTATGTATAGTAATTTACACATATAATATAAAGACTCGAGATTTTAAATGAAATTAATTTATAATTTAAATACGGAAGCGATTAATAGAGTTAGAGTTTACATTGCTTACACAATAATTTAGAATATCAACTAGGACTACGATAATATCTCTATTAAAAGACAAACGGTAATTAAGAAAATAAAAAAAGAGCGAATAAATAACCCTCCTAGGACAACCTTCACTAGCACTTGAAGGGAGTCTGGGTGGTGAACTACTCACAACCATCTTACTGATCAGGATCTGAATCTTAGTCTTCTTGATCTAAAATGGTTAATGAAATGGTGAGCTACACTATCCCTAGTAAGAATATTACACTAATCATAAATATGAAAAACTAAATATTAGTAAAAATTATAAAATAACTAATTGATCCCTTAATTTGAGTAAAGTCATTCAATATAAAGAAAATCGTTTATTCCATACTTACCGTAACGAGTTTTCCAAAATAACCTATGAAGACCCATATTCATACCACTTTTTATTTTCACTCATAAGAAAACAAGAGACGATAATTTTCCTTTCTTACCTACTTACTGATACCCGTAGGGATTTTAGGGATGCTCCCCCTACTCGTGAATTCAATATTCAATTTAAACAATTAATCGACCGTTTTCGTACCCCGTCCGGTAATGGCCGTCAAACATTCTATTGTCTCGATACCCTATCCGGTATAAAGGTGAACTATATCTCCCAAACTTTCCTATTATGGGACTCTCCAGTCTTGTTCGACTAAGGTAACATTCACGATAGGGTTCTCTATGTATCAGACCCATCCGCTATTTCCCTGGATACCTAATAAGTCTTTTACATAAAGATTTCCATCAACAAAATAATCAATCACACACACCAATATCTCATATTATATTTATAAATCAAATAAACTATATTCATGCTGACGGTATATAATCGAATAAACTAGATAAATTGATAAGCTTATAGAAAATATAATTTAAGAATATGCATCATATAATAACAAGTAAATAAGCAGTACAAAAAAATAAATAAAAAATCAGGATAATCATGAAATAACCGATTTTGGCTCCACTAGTGACTTGTAATTATTTTTAAGGTTCTTTAATTTTTTATAAAAATACGAAATTATACATTGTTGAGTCTTAATTTACCGTAATGGAGAATAACACTATCTACTACATCTCCCAACGGGTATCGAATCTCTTGAATTTTTTCTGTAGAAATTCAAAACACTCGTCACATACCCAAAAATACCCTAAAAATCCAAAATTGGTGTCCAAAATTCTTCATGGCCAATTTTAGGGTTCTGGCACGGCAGCGCCGCCATGCTCCGACACCGGCTCTGCCGGCCACGACAGCGGTTCACCTTGGCTTTGCTATTTTGGTTGGTTTTACACGTATCACTGCAGAAAAATACGTTAGGGGGCATTGGTTGGCCGAAAAATTATAAAAACTTAACCTACCGGTCGGGGGGAGGGAGGAATTCTGGGTACGTCGGCTCTGCTGGTCCTCCTTCGCAGCTGAAATTCTTTCTTTGGCTAACCTAAAAAGGATGGTGAACACAATGACTAAAAAGTCGTGTGAAACGAGAAACTAGAAGGGACTCATCAGAGAGATTTTTGGGTTTTGGCTGCGGCAGCTTTGCTGAATTTTGCCTGCGGTTTTTAGCTCACTCACCATCCTATTTGCTCATATTTTGCCATAGAGATGCTCATAATCGAATTTTGAACGGGTAGAGAGAATTTTTACCTTTTTTGGTGACCGACAATGCCTCTAGTGCGGCGATAGTCGACGGTCGGCCTCCTTCTCTGATGCCTGATTCTTCATCTCCAGCAGGGGCTATGGCTAGGGTTTGGGTTCTCATGCGACACAAAGTATTTATACCCATCCTGCATCGATCTGGCCCATATATTGCGATTGATCTCATCTGTCCAATTGTGCCTAAAAGATAAAATAAATTTAGACCGTTCATCACGATTGATCTTGTCCATTTGATCGCACCTAAAGAGGGAACAAAATCGAGCCATCTACGCGCACGAGATTGATCTTGGGCCGTCTAATCGCTGGGCACGCAGATCATCAGTGTGTCGTGCGGTGTGCTCCGGTTCATCGGAACTGTAATACCCGGGCCCAGAATTTAGTCCGAGATTAATTTTAGCGTTAAAAAAATGTGTAAAATCTATTTTTAAAATTAATAAGTTTTAATTTAATGTAGAATTGTGGAAAAATAAGTTAATGATGAAATTGAAAATAATTTTGGGGAAAAGGAATAAAAATTTAGGTTCGGAGGATTTTTTAAAATAAAAATAAAAAATTAGAGGTCATAACGCAATTAAAAAAATTGTACCATGTAGGACTGCCCAATCAGCAGTCTCGACGAATCGAAGTGTGTTGCGTGCTAAGGAACGCTGACTCGGTGCCACGCGAGAGGCTACGCAATTGGACTGCCTGAAAGCATTCCCGTGCGGGTGGATGGTCCGGATCTGTTCTCTCCTCAGGTGCGATTGGACGGTCGTAATTAAACACGATGAATGGTCTAAATTCATTCTCTCTTTAAACATGATCGGACGGTCAAGATCAAACACGATGAATGACTTAGATTAATGTAAGATGAGTATAAATATTCAGTATCACACCAAATCCAAACTCTAGCCACCAGTGTAGCAGCCCCGGTAATTCAAAATGGAAATTATATTATAAATATTAAATGCGGAAGCGAGATCAAAATTTCGGTTAACATCCCTTACACGAAAACCAAAAACGTACTTAAAATATAAAAGATTAAACTAACTAAGAGAGAAACTCGAAAATAACACTATGAGTATGACTACAGAGTCTCTAGGCATCCCCTTCGTCGTCCTCCTGCGGAACGGGCTCGGAAACCATGTCTTACTGATCTGAAATGGTTAGATAAGTAGTGAGCTACACTAGCCCAGTAAGAACATCACGATATCTCACCGTCACGGAGGTAAAGGTGGGTAGAAAAACACAAAAGACCAATGGAGCATGATTTATAACAAATCCTTTTTATTTATGATAAAACCTTTACCATCCACTTACCTCGGTGGAATTCATGAAACAATATAAGAAAACAATAACATTATCACAATCATAGAATAATATAAGCTGTAAAATATAGCACTTATCACGCATTTTGTAATTCAATCATTATACAACATATCCTTTTCTCATTTACCAGTCTACTAGTATCCATGGGGGTCCATAGGGGTCCCGCTACCCGTTAACCTTTAACATTCATAATCAGTTTCCAGAGCCGTCCCCATACCCCGTCCGGTATGGGCGCCAAAACCATAAACCTCAATACCCCGTCCGGTATGAGGGTGAAACGGGCCGTCCCCATACCCCGTCCGGTATGGGCGCCAAAACTATAAACCTCAATACCCCGTCCGGTATGAGGGTGAAACGGGCCGTCCCCATACCCCGTCCGGTATGGGCGCCAAAACCATAAACCTCAATACCCCGTCCGGTATGAGGGTGAAACGGGCCGTCCCCATACCCCGTCCGGTATGGGCGCCAAAACCATAAGATCTCCATACCCCGTCCGGCATGTGAGACCACAATCCCGGTAGGGTTCCCTACGGACCCGGTCCGTCCACCATCTCCCAGGATATCTAGTCAGGCTAACCCCATCATACAATTATCAGTCTACACAATCTTTCATTTTCCTTTTCCTCAATAAGCATCATCAATTCACATTTAAAAAAAAGTAAATCGTAATTCATGCCAAACAGACAACATACAGTATCAGTTCTTCAGTCTTTCAACCCATAATTAATAAAATAGTAATATATGCACTCGAAACTATAAAACGAACACATCAAACCTCATAATGTATTTAAAGCTGTAAAACAGGCCAAATAACAGTAAATCATCAATCACACTAGACTCGGGCTCCATTAGCAACCTTAAGCAATTTCACACATGCGTTAATTCAAGAAATACCGTTTTATCATTTTGAACTTTAATACCGTGATAGGAAATAGGGTGAGGGGTCCTTACTTGTTTTCGGGATCCGAATACGATTCACAGTGCGCCTACAGGCCGTCCCCTAATTTTCCCTGAATTTTTTCCTGGGGAACTGAAACACACTAACGGTACCTGCACGTGTTCCAAAAAAAAACCCAAATTAGGCCCAGGGCCACTTTCGGCCCAAATCGCAACTTCGGCACGGCAGCTCCGCCGTGCTCCGGCGACGGCGCCGCCGCTGGCGGCGGCGAGTCGCCTCGGGTTGGCTGTTTTCGACCGTTTTCGGCCGAATTCGGCCATACTCGCATCGGTCCCTGTGAGAAAACAACCCTAAGGCCCGCGGGGGGCCAAAAAATCACGGAAAAACGGAGCTTACCGGCGGCGGCGCTCTTGGGTGCGGCGGCTCTCCAGCGAGGTTCGTGTTTTGGTGATTCGGCTCCGGTCAACCTGTAGAGAAAAGAATGGTGATCACGGTGATATAAAATTTGCATCAAACGGAGGCCGGGAAGGGCCTCGTCGAAGGCAAAAACCGAGAGGGGGGCGCGGCGGCGCCGCTGGTCTTCGGCCGCGTATTCCGGCCGTTTGGCTGGGATTTTGGCTTCGATTTGGCCATAGGAGGAATCAGCATGGAAAAACGAGTCGGGGGTATGAAATTTACCTCGATCGGCGGTCGGAAATTTCCCCGGTGCGGCGGCGGGTGGCGGCGGTCGGCCTCTGGTTCGTCTTCTCCGGCGAGTGGCAGGCGGCTAGGGTTTGTGGTCTGGTGTGGGTGTTCTATTTATAACCCCTTGCCCTTTGATCTCAGCCGTCCATTTTGTTTTAATCTGGGCCGTCCGTTTTTGATTAAATCTGGGCCGTCCGTGCGATTAAATCTGGGCCGTCCGATCGCGCCCACGCGGATCGCCAACGTGGCCCGTTCAGGAGCGACGTGGTCTTGCCACGTGGCAGGCCCCGGTTGGCCGGGACTGCTGACCGGGCCTGCTGACGTGGCTGCCGACGTGGCTTTTTTTTTTTTTCTCGGTCCGGGCGCTACAACCAGCCTCCTGCTAGAGAAGAAGAACCAGTCACCAGAGAAGGGAGTCGACTGCTGCACGCTGCCGCAACGAAATCACCTCTGATGCCAAAAAAGGTAAAAATTCTCCTATTCACTCAGAATTTGACTCTAAGCAACCTCATGACCAAATCAAAGCAAAAGGAATGGCAAGTGAGCTGGAAACTATGGGCAAAGCCCTGTGGCGCTGCCACGGGCTAAACCCAAAACCTCCTCCGATGAGCCCCTTCCTGTTTTTCGTTTCGTGTGATTTTTCCACAATTGTGTTCACCGTTCTATTTTTTACAGATTGACCTAAGAAAATGCCCAGTTGTGAAGATGAGCCGGTGGAGCCACCATACCGAAAAATTCTACCACTGGTAGGTTTTTATTTTTTAATTTTTTTCAACGAGCCGAGACCCCTTAACATATTTTCTCGCAAGGATGGATATAAAACCGCTTGAAACCAATAAAAAATGGTCAGGCCGAGGCAAACTACTGTCGCAGGCAACGGTGCTGTTGCCGTTGGAATTCCAAAACTAGTCGGAAAAGGTTTTTAACACCGATTTTGAGTTTTTTGAGGATATTTTTAGGTATGTGAAGCGTGTTTTAATCTCCGCCAAAAAAAATTTTAAAAACCCGGGGATCGCCAGTAGGCATAGTAGAAAGTTCGGTGTTTCGAACACTGATTCGGATAACAATCCCTAACCTTATTCTCTGTTATGGAATTAAAGTTTAATAATCGATATTATGGTATTTTGTGTAATTTAAAAAACTTTGAAAATAATTATAGATTATTTCTGGAACCGGAACTAGTTAGTTATTTATTTGTTGTCATCTTTTACTAATTGTTGAATTACATATTTAAATATATGATGATATAATGGAATGATTAAACGATTCAATTGTGCTTCCTTGATATATATATTGCTTGTTTTGCGTAATTTTCAATTGATTTGTGAAATTAGAAATTAATATGCAAATAGAAAATTGTTTGATCATGTGAATTAATAAATGGTAGTCTTACTGGATATCCTGAGATATGATGGACGGACCAGGTACATAGAGAATCTTACTGTAAATTTTGCCTCATACCGGACGAGGTATCGAGAAATGGTATTTTTGGCGCTTATATTGGACGGAGTATAGGGGCGGCCTGATTCACCCTCATACCGAACGAGATATTGAGGATAGTATTTTTGGCGTTTATACCAAATGAGGTATAGGAACGACCAGTTAGTTGATAATGTTGAATATTGGTTCACGCGTAGTGAGGCATCCCTATGAGTACCCAATGATACCGGTCGACAAATAAAAAGGGAAAGTTATTGTTATTGCTCACTCGAATATGATATTAGAATGTTAATTGAGTCATTGTCTCTATAGATCGATTTTAAAAATCTCACAACGGTAAATATATGCAATATATGGTTTTCCTTATGATAAATGAATTTACTTAAATTAAGAGCTCAATTAGTTGTTTTTATGATTTTTACCAACCTTCAATTTTTGTATTGGTGAGTAATGTGATATTCTTATTAGTCTAGTGTAGCTCACCCTTTCATTAACTATTTCAGATCAAGAGGACCAAGACCCAGATTCCGATCAACAAGAAGGTTGTGAATAGTTCACTAGTTGGACTCCCTTCAAAAGCTAATGAAGGTCGTCTTAGAATGCTCAGCATATTGCCTTTTATTTATTTATTTGATTTTTATTTATTTTTTTAGAAGGGTCATTTTCGTAGCCCTATTGAGCATTCTAAATTATTGTGTAAGGAATGTAAACTCTAAACTATATTGTTTCATACCGGCACTTAATTTATGACTTTATTTCCTTTTAAGTTCTAAGTCTTTACAGTTGGTATCAAAGCTGCATTCCTCGGAACCATTCCTTGCATAAAAACCTAAAGAAACACAAAAAAAATGAATTATCATTCAATCGTTCCTTGTGAAATGCAGGTACAGATAGATGAGGAGAGGAAGACCCCCACTAGACCGAGCAGCCTGCGAGAGTCATTTCGAGATGATGTTGACCGACTCTTTGAAATGCTGGAGAGACTCATTGCTACCAGTAAGCCCCAGAGGAAAGGATGGAGCTACCTGACCCTTCTCCGCTGCCATAGTTTGAATCACCCCTGCAGTGGGAGGATTCTGAGCGACATCGGTACAACCCTGCTCCTCCATAGTACCATTTGGTGCCACCACAATATGGTCCAGTGCCCCAACCAAATCACCTGGCACCACCATGGTACAATCCGCTGCCTCCACCGTATCATCCAGTACCACTATTGGGCCATCCGGTCCCTCCCCAGCACAATCCAATTCCTCTTCCACGGGACCCAGGCTACATTGAGATGTACAAAAGACTAAACTCATCTACTTTTGCAGAGACATCCTCTTACCCAATTAATTTTAATATATTTAAAATTAATTTACAAATATAATTTTTTAATTTTAATTTAATGCAAAAATGAAGAAAAATAGGTGGAGGATGAAATTGAAAATAATTTTGAGAAAAGGGGTGAAAATTTAGGTTATGGAGATATTTTTTAAAAAAATTCAGAAACTAGACGTCAAAACATAATTTAGAAAAATTGTGCTACGTAAGATGCCTAGTCAGTAGCCCCGATGAACCAGAGCTCGCAACGTAGCAAGGGACGCTGACGTGGTGCCACGCGAGAGGCTGCGCTGGCAATCCGCGTACCTGCGATCGAACAACCCAGATTCACTCCCACGCGCACGGACGGTCCAAATGCATTCTCTCCTCAAACGCGATCAGACGGTCGGATTTAAAGCGATCAACGGTCCAGATCTACTTTCTATTTAAACGCGATCGGATAGTCCATATCAGATCGCGATGAACGGTCCAAATTTACTCCTTATTTAATCACGATCGGACGGTCCAGATAAAACGCAATGGAAAGCCAAGATTAAAAAGAGACAAATATAAATAACCATCTGCACACCAAACCCTAACCCTAGGCATCAGACACCCTTGCCGGAGAAGAAGACACAGCCGCCGAGAAAGGAAGTCGCCGCCAGCCGCCACCGTGCCGGAGCCACTTTTGACCCCCAAAAAAGGTAAAAAAAATTTCTTTGCTCAAAATTATATTTTAAACACCCCCATGGCAAAATTGGAGCAAAAAGACCCACGGATTAGCCAGAAACCGCAGACAAATCACCAATGATGAGGCCCTTCCTGATTCACGTTCTGCGTAATTCTTCCACCATTATAATCACTGTTTCCTTCTCTACATATTAACCGAAGCAAAATCACCAACTGCAAAGGTGAACCGACGGAGCCGTCGCACCAAAGAACCCCGCTACCGGTGAGTTTTGATTTTTTATTTTTTTTCAGCCAACCGAGACCCCTTAACGTATTTTCTCGCAAGGATTGATGTAAAACTAGCTGAAAACAGCCAACCCGAGGCAAACCGCCGCTGCACGCGGCAACGCCATCACTAGAGTATGGCGGAGTCACCGTGCTGGAATTCTAAAATTGGCCAAAAAGGGGGTCCTAATACTGATTTTGAGTTTTTTGGGACATTTATAGGTACTTGTAACACGTTTTAATTCTAAAAAAAATTCAGAGAACCCGGGGACCGGTAGTAGGTGCAGTCAACAAGTTTAGCATTTCGGGTATCAATTTAAGTAAGAATCTCTCACCCTATTTTCTATTATATAATTAAAGTTAAATTAACAATAATACGGTATTTTGTGCTGATTAAAAAATATCCATAATTAACTACGGGTTACTAATGGAGATATAACCAAAAATTATTCACTGTTTATTTTATTGATTGATTTTACAATTTGAATGCATAATAGTATCTGATTGATCAATTTTATAGTTTTGGAATACATGTATTGGTTGTTTTATGTGATTACGGTTGGAATGGAAAAACTAGAGATTAAAGGTAAACAGAAAATTGTGTGATTAAGTGAATGGATGAAACAACAGCTTTACTGGATATCTTGAGAGATGGTGGATGAACCAGGTACATAGGGAACTCTACTGTGAATGTTGCCTCATATCAGACGGGATATCGAAACTTGGTAATTTGGCGCTCATACCGGACGGGGTATGAGGACAGCCTGTTTTACCCTTATACCGGACGAGGTATTGAGGTTTAGTAATTTGGTGCTCATACCAGACAGGGTATGAGGACAACCCGTTAATTGGAAACATCAAAGGAAATGGTTCACGTGTTGTGGGGACATCCTTATGAACCCTCATGGATACTACTAGACTGATAAAAGAGAAAATTGTTGTTTCAACCAATTGCATATGAAATCATGATATGTGTTATATTATTGTCTCTATAAGTTGTTTTGTAAATCTCGTTACGGTAAGTAGACGGTAAATGATTTTGCTAAATTAAGAGCTCCATTAGTTATTTTTATTATTTATACCAACCTTCATTTCTGTATCGGT
>NW_019014679.1:1640321-1661108 GCF_000150535.2 Carica papaya | reverse complement strand
CCTAATTTGGGTTTTTTTTTTAACACGTGCAGGTACCGTTAGTGTGTTTCAGTTCCCCGGAAAAAATTCAGGGAAAATTAGGGACGGCCCGTAGGCGCACTGTGAATCGTATTCGGATCCCGAAAACAAGTAAGGACCCCTCACCCTATTTCCTATCACGGTATTAAAGTTCAAAATGATAAAACGGTATTTCTTGAATTAACGCATGTGTGAAATTGCTTAAGGTTGCTAATGGAGCCCGAGTCTAGTGTGATTGATAATTTACTGTTATTTGGCCTGTTTTACAGCTTTAAATGCATTATGAGGTTTGATGTGTTCATTGTATAGTTTCGAGTGCATATATTACTGTTTTATTAATTATGGGTTGAAAGACTGAAGAACTGATACTGTGTGTTGTCTGTTTGGCATGAATTACGATTTGCTTTTTTTAAATGTGAATTAATGATGCTTATTGAGGAAAAAGGAAAATGAAAGATTGTGTAGACTGATGATTGTATGATGGGGTTAGCCTGACTAGATATCCTGGGAGATGGTGGACGGACCGGGTCCGTAGGGAACCCTACCGGGATTGTGGTCTCACATGCCGGACGGGGTATGGAGATCTTATGGTTTTGGCGCCCATACCGGACGGGGTATGGGGACGGCCCGTTTCACCCTCATACCGGACGGGGTATTGAGGTTTATGGTTTTGGCGCCCATACCGGACGGGGTATGGGGACGGCCCGTTTCACCCTCATACCGGACGGGGTATTGAGGTTTATGGTTTTGGCGCCCATACCGAACGGGGTATGGGGACGGCCCTGGAAACTGATTATGAATGTTAAAGGTTAACGGGTAGCGGGACCCCTATGGACCCCCATGGATACTAGTAGGCTGGTAAATGAGAAAAGGATATGTTATATAATGATTGAATTACAAAATGTGTGATAAGTGCTATGTTTTACAGCTTATATTATGATTGTGATAATGTTATTGTTTTCTTATATTGTTTCATGAATTCCATCGAGGTAAGTGGATGGTAAAGGTTTTATCATAAATAAAAAGGATTTGTTATAAATCATGCTCCATTGGTCTTTTGTGTTTTTCTACCCACCTTTACCTCCGTGACGGTGAGATATCGTGATGTTCTTACTGGGCTAGTGTAGCTCACTCCTTATTTAACTATTTCAGATCAGAAAGACATGGTTCCCGAGCCCGTTCTGCAGGAGGACGACGAAGGGGATGCCTAGAGGCTCTGTAGTCATACTCATAGTTTTATTTTCGAGTTTCTCTCTTAGTTAGTTTAATCTTTTATATTTTAAGTACGTTTTTGGTTTCCATGTAAGGGATGTTAACCGAAATTTTGATCTCGCTTCCGCATTTAATATTTATAATATAATTTCCATTTTGAATTACCGGGGCTGCTACAGTTGGTATCAGAGCCAGGTTTCCTCGGACCCATCCCTTACACAATAGTGCCTTAGATAAATACTCACCGATATATCGTTACTCAATCATTCCTTGTGAATGCAGGTACACGGGAATGAGGAGAGGAAGGCCCCCACTAAATCGAGCGGCTCAGGATAATTCGCTTCGGGAGGATCTTGACAGACTGTATGAGATGGTGGAGGCTCTCGTAGCTGCCCAGCGAAGGCAAGAGGAGAGAAGGGAGTTACCCGGACCTCCTCCGCTAGCGCAGGTTGAGCCCCCACTACAGCAGGCTGATCCCGTACCACCCCGGCAGGAGCCTGTTCCTCCACAGTACCAACCGGCACCACAGCCGCGGTACGACCCGGTACCACAGCCACAGTACCAGCAGGCGCCGCCACAGCACTTTCCAGTGCCCCCACCACATCAGCAGGTTCCACCACAGGGTCCCCCAGTTCACCCTCAGCCGGTCCCAGTCCCTCTACCCCGGGACCCCGCTCATTCCTTGATCGATCCCGGCTTCATAGAGAGGTACAGAAGACTGAACCCTTCTACTTTTGCAGGGGGATCCTCTTTTGAAGAGGCCCAATACTGGCTGGCAGAGACTGAGAGAGCTTTTGAGACCTTGGGAGTAGTTCCTGAGCAGAGGACTGCCATTGCCTCCTACATGCTGGTAGGGGAAGCGGTACGCTGGTGGGAGCTAAAGCGGGCCACCCTGCCTGTACCAGTTACTTGGGAGCAGTTTCTAGCGGTCTTCCATGCGGAGTATCTCCCTAAACACATCCAACATTTAAAGGAATTGGAATTTGCTCAATTGGTCTAGGGTAATATGACAGTGTCGGAGTATGCCCACAAGTTCCTGGAGCTGGGCCGACATGCCCCGGAGACTTTGTTGGATGAGGGCCGAAAGGCCAGGAAATTCCAGTGGGGCCTCCGCCCGGCGATCAGACAACACTTATTGGTGATGGAGCTTGAGACATATTCGGCAGTCCTGGCAAAGGCGCAGATCATAGAAAGGAGCTTCGACACCCGCCCTCAGCTAGCGGGAAGTTCCCGACCCTCAGCCCCGCTCCGCAGGCCAGCGCCTACCATGCCTGTCCAACCCAGTAAGAGGCCCAGGCCTGCCGTTCAGGCTCCTCCTCAGGCTATGGGGGCAGCACGTGGGAAGATCTGCCAGCACTGCGGCAGGGATCACGGGGACCGACCCTGCTACCGCCTCAACGACACCTGTCGCATATGCGGCAGTGCCCAGCACTATGCAAGGGAATGCCCCAGGAACCAGAATCAGAGAAGGCCTCCAATCCAGGGCAGAGTTTACAATCTTACCCAGAAGGATGCCGACGCAGACCCGGACGTGGTACATGGTAAACCCAAGAAAGAAGTTTGTATCCAAGAGATTCCAGTAGTCCGAGACTTTCCAGACATATTTCCGGATGAACTGCCCGGTCTACCAAGGGACAGGGAGGTCGAGTTCACCATAGACTTATAGCCAGGAACCCAACCCATCTCGGTAGCTCCTTACCGAATGAGCCGCATCGAAATGGAAGAGCTAAGGAAACAAATCACTGAGCTACAAAACAGTGGCTTCATTAGACACAGCATTTCCCCATGGGGTGCCGGGGTTACTTTTACAAGGAAAGGAGATGGAACGTTGAGACTGTGTATTGATTATAGAAGGATAAACAAGGTAACAATTAAAAACAAGTACCCTCTCCCCCGGATTGATGACCTTTTCGATCAGTTGCAGGGTGCACAGGTCTTTTCTAAAATAGATCTACGATCAGGTTACCATCAGGTAAAAGTGAGAGCAGAAGACATCCCCAAGACGGCATTCCGAACCAGGTACGGACACTATGAGTTCCTGGTTATGCCGTTTGGGCTAACCAACGCCCCGGCCATCTTTATGGATCTAATGAACAGAATCTTCAGAGAGTTCTTGGATAAATTTGTCATCGTGTTCATCGATGATATCTTAGTCTACTCAAAAAGTAGAGAAGAACATGCTCATCATCTTGCCCAAGTCCTCCAGGTACTCAGGGAAAAGAAGTTGTATGCAAAGTTGAGCAAGTGTGGATTTTGGCTCGAGCAAACCGCCTTCCTAGGACATGTTATATCGAAGGAAGGGGTGTCGGTGAACCCCGAAAAGGTTGAAGCGGTACTTGGTTGGAAAAGGCTGACAACAGTTAAGGAAATTCGCAGTTTCCTAGGGATGACGGGTTATTACCGCCGGTTTGTCGAAGGGTTCTCCAGTCTAGCGGCCCCTCTAACCCGACTCACAAAGAAGAATGCAAAGTTTGATTGGAATGAGAACTGCGAAAGGAGTTTTTCAGAATTGAAGAAGCGACTGACTACTGCACCCGTGCTGGCTCTACCGAGCGGATCAGGAGGGTATACAGTTTATAGTGATGCCTCCTATCTGGGCCTGGGTTGTGTCCTGATGCAGCATGGAAAGGCTATAGCATATGGGTCTAGACAGCTAAAGAATCATGAGAAGAACTATCCTACCCATGACTTGGAGCTTGCCGCAATCATACACGCCTTGAAAATCTGGTGCCATTATTTGTATGGAGAGACCTTTCAGATCTATACCGATCATAAAAGCTTGAAGCACATCTTCACTCAGAAAGATCTCAACATGCGTCAGAGAAGGTGGATGGAACTCCTCAAGGACTATGATTGTGACATCCTATACCATCCAGGTAAGGGCAACGTAGTAGCCAATGCCCTCAGCAGGAAAAGTGCAGGCACCCTGGCCCATCTGATGGTTTTAGAATGCAGGTCCATTGGGGCCACGCAGCAGGTTCGACTGCGAGATCTGAAGAGGGCCACATGTTTGGGCCACCTAGCAGTCCAACCCGAGTTAATCCAAAGAATAAAGGAAGCCCAGTCCGTCGACCCCGCCCTAGTAACCCGCAAGAAGGATGCAGAACAAGGAGTGAGTTCAAAATTTCAGATCTCTGCCGACGGATTGATTCGTTTTAAGGACAGAGTGTGTGTCCCAAACGATAGTGAGTTAAAAAGAGACATCATGATGGAGTCCCATAGTTCAAGGTTTACCATGCATCCAGGAAGTACAAAAATGTACCAAACTATGCGACCTCGGTTCTGGTGGAATGGGATGAAGAGAGATATAGCCGATTTTGTATCTAAATGTTTGGTATGTCAGCAGGTCAAAGCAGAACATCAACGCCCGGGCGGGTTACTTCAGCCCTTACCGATTCCGGAGTGGAAGTGGGAACATATCACCATGGACTTCGTATCGGGACTACCCAAGGCACGATCGGGACATGATGCTATATGGGTAATTGTTGACCGACTCACTAAGTCTTCCCACTTCCTGGCCATCAAAATGACTGATCCCTTGGACAAGTTGGCAAGGATGTATATCCGGGAGGTAGTCAGACTACATGGAGTTCCAGTAATAGTGGTATCCGACAGGGATCCCAGATTCACTTCTCGGTTTTGGAATAGTTTCCAGCAAGCTATGGGAACAAAGCTGTCTCTTAGTACTGCCTTCCACCCCCAAACCGATGGATAATCAGAGAGGACAATTCGTACGCTGGAGGATATGCTCCGAGCTTTTGTCCTTGACTCCGGGGGCCATTGGGACGACCACCTACCCCTGATAGAGTTTGCTTACAACAACAGCTACCAAGCAAGCATCGGCATGGCCCCATACGAGGCGTTATACGGGCGTCCGTGCAGGTCGCCGATCTGTTGGGAGGAAGTGGGCGATAGAAGATTGTTTGGCCCGGATTTGGTAGAAGAAACCACGTCCAAGATAGTTAAGATCAAGAAGAACATCCAGACAGCTCAGAGTAGGCAGAAGAGTTATGCCGATACCCGGAGAAGGGACCTGGCCTTTGAGAAAGGCGACCGGGTGTTCCTTAAAGTCACCCCCTTCAAGGGAATTAGCAGGTTCGGCAGGAGGGGAAAATTAAACCCCAGATATATTGGACCCTTTGAAATCTTAGACAAGATTGGTACCACTGCCTACAGACTTGCACTGCCTCCCGAGCTCTCCCGGGTTCATAATGTGTTTCATGTATCTATGCTACGTAAGTACAATCCGGACCCTTCTCATGTCTTGGCTCACGAACCGCTTCCACTCCGAGAGGACTTGTCTTATGAAGAAATACCGGTCAGTATCACGGACTGAGAAAGCAGAATACTCTGCAACCGGAAAATATCATTTGTAAAAGTCGTGTGGCAGAACCACACGCCCAGGGAGGCGACTTGGGAACTGGAATCAGAATTTAGGGCCCAATATCCCCATCTGTTTGATCAAGAGTAATGAGGCAAATTTGGGGACCAAATTTCTTTATGGGGGGGAGAGTTGTAGCGCCCGGACCGAGGAGGAAAAAAAAAAAAAAAAAAAAAAGCTACGTCGGCAGCCACGTCAGCAGTCCCGGCCAACCGGGGCCTGCCACGTGGCAAGACCACGTCGCTCCTGAACGGGCCACGTTGGCGATCCACGTGGGCGCGATCGGACGGCCCAGATCAATCGCGCGATCGGACGGCCCAGATTTAATCAAAAACGGACGGCCCAGATTAAAACAAAATGGACGGCTGAGATCAAAGGGCAAGGGGTTATAAATAGAACCCCCACACCAGACCACAAACCCTAGCCGCCTGCCGCTCGCCGGAGAAGACAAACCAGAGGCCGACCGCCGCCACCCGCCGCCGCACCGGGGAAATTTCTGACCGCCGATCGAGGTAAATTTCATACCCCCGACTCGTTTTTCCACGCTGATTCCTCCTATGGCCAAATCGAAGCCAAAATTCCGGCCAAACGGCCGGAATACGCGGCCGAAGACCAACGGCGCCGCCACACCCCCTCTCGGTTTTTACCTCCGACGAGGCCCTTCCCGGCCTCCGTTTGATGCAATTTTTATATCACCGTGATCATCATTCTTTTCTCTACAGGTTGACCGGAGCCGAATCACCAAAACACGAACCTCACCGAAGAGCCGCCGCCGCCGGTAAGCTCCATTTTTCAGTATTTTTTGGCCCCCCGAGGGCCTTAGGGTTGTTTTCTCACAGGGACAGATGCGAGTGTGGCCGAATTCGATCAAAAACGGCCGAAAACAGCCAACCCGAGGTGACTCGCTGCCGCCAGCCGCGGCGCCGTTGCCGGAGCACGGCGGAGCCGCCGTGCCGGAGTTGCGATTTGGGCCGAAAGAGGCCCTGGGCCTAATTTGGGTTTTTTTTTGAACACGTGCAGGTACCGTTAGTGTGTTTCAGTTCCCCGGAAAAAATTCAGGGAAAATTAGGGACGGCCCGTAGGCGCACTGTGAATCGTATTCGGATCCCGAAAACAAGTAAGGACCCCTCACCCTATTTCCTATCACGGTATTAAAGTTCAAAATGATAAAACGGTATTTTTTGAATTAACGCATGTGTGAAATTGCTTAAGGTTGCTAATGGAGCCCGAGTCTAGTGTGATTGATAATTTACTGTTATTTGGCCTGTTTTACAGCTTTAAATGCATTATGAGGTTTGATGTGTTCATTGTATAGTTTCGAGTGCATATATTACTGTTTTATTAATTATGGGTTGAAAGACTGAAGAACTGATACTGTGTGTTGTCTGTTTGGCATGAATTACGATTTGCTTTTTTTAAATGTGAATTGATGATGCTTATTGAGGAAAAAGGAAAATGAAAGATTGTGTAGACTGATAATTGTATGATGGGGTTAGCCTGACTAGATATCCTGGGAGATGGTGGACGGACCGGGTCCGTAGGGAACCCTACCGGGATTGTGGTCTCACATGCCGGACGGGGTATGGAGATCTTATGGTTTTAGCGCCCATACCGGACGGGGTATGGGGACGGCCCGTTTCACCCTCATACCGGACGGGGTATTGAGGTTTATGGTTTTGGCGCCCATACCGGACGGGGTATGGGGACGGCCCGTTTCACCCTCATACCGGACGGGGTATTGAGGTTTATGGTTTTGGCGCCCATACCGGACGGGGTATGGGGACGGCCCTGGAAACTGATTATGAATGTTAAAGGTTAACGGGTAGCGGGACCCCGATGGACCCCCATGGATACTAGTAGGCTGGTAAATGAGAAAAGGATATGTTATATAATGATTGAATTACAAAATGCGTGATAAGTGCTATGTTTTACAGCTTATATTATGATTGTGATAATGTTATTGTTTTCTTATATTGTTTCATGAATTCCACCGAGGTAAGTGGATGGTAAAGGTTTTATCATAAATAAAAAGGATTTGTTATAAATCATGCTCCATTGGTCTTTTGTGTTTTTCTACCCACATTTACCTCCGTGACGGTGAAATATCGTGATGTTCTTACTGGGCTAGTGTAGCTCACTCCTTATTTAACCATTTCAGATCAGGAAGACATGGTTCCCGAGCTCGTTCCGCAGGAGGACGACGAAGGGGATGCCTAGAGGCTCTGTAGTGATACTCATAGTTTTATTTTCGAGTTTCTCTCTTAGTTAGTTTAATCTTTTATATTTTAAGTACGTTTTTGGTTTCCATGTAAGGGATGTTAACCGAAATTTTGATCTCGCTTCCGCATTTAATATTTATAATATAATTTCAATTTTGAATTACCGGGGCTGCTACAAAAATAAAATAAAAGAAAAATTTTGGGTGTTACAACTCTCCCCCCCTTTAAAGAAATTTGGTCCCCCAAATTTGTCTCTTACTCTTGGTCGAATAAATGGGGATACTGTACTCTAAAGTCTGATTCTAGCTCCTAGGTAGCCTCCCTTTTCGAGTGGTTCTACCACACTACCTTTACAAATGATATTTTCCAGTTGCGAAGTATTCTGCTCTTTCGGTCCGTGATACCAACTGGTACTTCCTCATAAGATAAGTCCTCTTGGAGTGGAAGCGGTTCATGAGCCAAGACTTGAGAGGGGTCTGGGTTGTACTTACGTAGCATGGATACATGGAATACATTGTGGACCTTGGAGAGCTCTGGAGGCAGTGCTAGTCTGTAGGCGGTAGTACCAATCCTGTCTAAGACTTCATATGGTCCAATAAATCGGGAATTCAGTTTTTCCCTCCTGCCGAACCTACTAATGCCTTTGAAATTAGTGACCTTAAGGAACACCCGGTCGCCTTGTTCAAACGCTAATTCTCTCCTCCGGGTGTCTGTATAACTCTTCTGCCTGCTCTGAGCCATCTGAATGTTCTTTCTGATTTTAACTATCTTAGACGTGGTCTCCTCCACCAACTCCGGGCTGAACAATTTTCTGTCGCCCACTTCTTCCTAACAAATCGGTGATCTGCATGGGCGCCCATATAACGCCTCATACGGAGCCATGCCAATGCTCGCTTGGTAGCTGTTGTTGTAGGCAAATTCTATCAGGGGTAGATGGTCGTCCTAATGGCCCCCAGAGTCAAGGACGCAAGCTCGAAGCATATCCTCAAGTGTATGGATTGTCCTTTCTAACTGTCCATCAGTCTGAGGATGGAAAGCAATACTGAGAGGCAACTTTGTTCCCATGGCCTGCTGAAAGCTACTCCAAAATCGAGAAGTGAACTTGGGGTCCTTGTCGGATACCACTGTCACTGGAACTCCATGCAATCTGACTATTTTTCAGATATACATTCTTGCCAACTTGTCTAAGGGATTGGTCATCCTGATGGTTAGGAAATGGGAAGACTTGGTAAGCCGGTCAATAATTACCCAAATGATGTCATGTCCTGAACGTGCCTTGGGTAATCCCGTTATGAAATCCATGGCGATATGTTCCCACTTCCACTCCGGGATCGGTAAGGGCTGAAGTAATCCACCTGGGCGTTGATGCTCTGCCTTGACCTGCTGACATACCAAGCATTTAGATACAAAGTCAGTTATGTCCCTCTTCATCCCATTCCACCAAAACCGGGGTCGCATGCTTTGGTACATTTTGGTGCTTCCGGGATGCATGGCAAACTTAGAGCAATGGGACTCTGTCATGATGTCTCTCTTTAACTCACTGTCGTCTGGGACGCACACCCTGTCCTGAAATCAGAGTAACCCATCGGCAGAGACCCAGAATTCTGATCTCGCTCCTTGTTATGCATCATTCTTGTGGGCTATTAGGGTGGGGTCAACTGACTGGGCTTCCTTTATTCTCTGTATTAACTCGGGCTGGATGGTCAGACGACCCAAACATGCGACTCTCTTCAGTTCCTGAAGCCGAACCTATTGTGTGGCCCCAATTTGCCTGCGTTCTGAAACCATTAAATAGGCTAAGATACCTGCACTTTTCCTGCTGAGGGCATTTGCCACCACGTTGCCCTTACCCGGATGATACAAGATATCATAATCATAGTCTTTAAGGAGTTCCATCCACCTTTTCTGACGCATGTTGAGATCCTTTTGAGTGAATATGTGCTTCAGATTCTTATGATCGGTATAGATTTGGAAGGTCTCTCCGTATAAATACTGGCGCCAGGTTTTCAAGGCGTGTATGATTACGGCAAGTTCCAAGTCATGGGTGAGGTAATTCTTCTCATGATTCTTTAACTGTCTGGACCCATAGGCTATGACATTCCCATGCTGCATCAGGACACAACCCAGTCCTAGATAGGAGGCATCACTATAAACTGTATATCCCCCCCATCCACTCGGTAAAGCCAGTGCGGGTGCAGTGGTCAGCTGCTCCTTCAATTCTAAAAAACTTCTCTCACAGTCCTCATTCCACTCAAACTTGGCATTCTTCTTTGTGAGTCGGGTTAGGGGAGCCGCTAGACTAGAGAATCCTTCGACGAACCTGCGGTAATAACCTGCCATTCCCAGGAAGCTACGAATCTCCTTAACTGATGTCAACTTCTCCTAGCCAAGTACCGATTCGACCTTTTCAGGATTCACTGATACTCCTTCCTTCGATATGATGTGTCCTAGGAAGGAGGTCTGCTCAAGATAGAATCCACACTTACTCAACTTTGCATATAGCTTCTTTTTTCTGAGGACCTACAAAACTTGGGCTAGATGGTTAGCATGCTCTTCTCTCCTTTTTGAGTAGACCAAAATGTCATCGATGAACACAATAACAAATTGATCCAAGAATTCTCTGAAGACCCTATTCATCAGATCCATAAAGATGGCCGGGGCATTGGTTAGCCCAAATGGCATGACTAGGAACTCATAGTGTCCGTACCTGGTTCGAAAGGCAGTTTTGGGGATGTCTTCTGTTTTTATTTTCACTTGATGGTAACCTGATCGCAGGTCTATTTTGGAGAAGACATGCGCACCCTGCAGCTGATCGAAGAGGTCGTCAATTCTGGAAAGAGGATATTTATTCTTGATTGTGACCTTATTCAATCCTCTGTAATCAATACACAGTCTCAATGTTCCATCTCATTTTTTGGCAAACGTGACTCCGGCACCCCAAGGAGACACACTGTGTCTAATAAAACCACTGTCTTGCAATTCAGTGATCTGTTTCCTCAGCTCTTCCATCTCAACGCGGCTCATGCGGTAAGGAGCAACCGAAATGGGCTGGGTGCCTGGTTGTAGGTCTATAGTGAACTCAACTTTCCTGTCCACTGGCAGTTCGGGTAGTTCGTCCGAAAATACATCTAGAAAGTCTCGGACTACCGGAATCTCTTGGATATAAATTTTTTTCTTGGGCTTGCCTAATTAGAGAAAATAGTAAGGTTAAAGTACTTGAAAATTAAGGAAACTTGCCATCAAGGAATAAGTATCAAATGATTTTATTAATTTGTAAATGGCTCCTCATTAGAGGATTAAATACAACCTTCTTGTTAAAGCAATCTATGGTGGCGTGATACGCCGCTAGCTAATCCATCCCTAAAATTATATCAAAATGCCCCGTGTCTAACCCTATTAGTCTACACTCAGTTTCTATTTGCTATCTCCACGGCACAAGCCCTGTAGATAACTTTTCCTAATAGTGTTTCACCCCCAGTAGTAGACACAAATAACATTGAATTAAGTTTATTAAGTGATACATTAGGTTTGGATGCAAAAATATATGAAACAAATGAATGCGATGCACCAATGTCAAATAAAACATGAGAAATATGATCACAGATAGTGTACATACCCTGTACCACGTCTGAGTCAGCATCGGCATCCTGCTATATGAGGTTGTAAACCCTGCCCTGAAAAGGAGGTCTTCCTTGGTTCTAGTTCCTCGGACACTCTCTCTCATAGTGTTGGGCACTACCACATATGCGACAAGTGTTGTTGAGGCGATAGCATAGTCGGTCCCCGTGGTCCTTGCTACAGTGCTGACAGATCTTACCACGTACTGCCCCTAGAACCTGAGGGGGAGTCTGGATCACTGGTCTAGGCCTCTTATTTTATTGGACCGGCGCAGTAGGTGCTGGTTTGCGGGGTGGAGCTGAGAGTCTGTGACTTCTTGCTGATTGAGAAAGGGTGTTGAAACTCCTATCCGCGATCTGTGCCTTTACTAGAACGGCTGAATATGTCTTGAGCTCTAATACCAATAAGTGTTGCTTGATCTCTGGGCGGAGGCCCCACTGGAACCTCCTGGCCTTTCTTCCCTCATCCATCAATGTCTCAGGGGAGTATTGGCTCAGCTCTAGGAACTTACGAGCATATTCTGACACCATCATGTTTCCCTGGACCAGCTGAACAAACTCCGTCTCCTTTAAATGTCAGATGTGCTCGGGGAGGTACTCCGCATGAAAGGCTGCTAAGAAATGCTCCCAAGTGACTGGCGTAAGCAGGGTGGTCTGCTTGAGCTCCCACCAACGATCTACTTCCCCCACCAGCATGTAGGAAACAAGAGTAACCCTCTGCTCAGGAACCACTCCTAAGGTCTTGAAAGTCTTCTCTGTCTCCGTCAACCAGTGCTGGGCATCTTCGAAAGAGAACTCCCCTGCAAAAGTGGAAGGGTTTAGTCTCCTGTACCTCTCTACGTAGCCCGGGTAAATCAGGGAAGGAGCTGGGTCCCGTGGAAGAGGGACTGGGCCGGGTTGAGGATATACTGGGGGGCCCTGTGGTGGCACCTGCTAATATAGTGGGGGCACCAGATTATACTGTGGCGGTGCCGGGCAATACTATGACTGAGGCACCGGATTATACTGCGGCGGTGGTGCCGGGTGGTACTGTGGAGGAGCAGGCTCTTGCCGGGGTGGCTCGGGATCCGCTCGCTGCAGCGGTGGCTCAAACTGTGGTAATGGGGGAGGGTCGAGTAATTCCCTTCTCTCCTCTTGACCTTGCTGAGCAGTAATGATCTTTTCGAGCATCTCAAATATTCTATCAACATCTTCCCGAGGCGAATCATCCTGGGCTGCTCAGTTTAGTGGAGGTCTCCCTCTCCTTATCTTTCTGCACCTGCATTTCACAAGGAAGGGTTGAGTAATAATTCTTAGTTTAGTTTTCCTCTAAGTATTATTGTGTAAGGGACGGGTCCGATGAACGCGGCTCTGATAGCAAATGTAACGACCCCGAAAATTAAAAGAAAATGTATAAATTTATTCTAAGTGCGGAAACGAAATAAAATAGATTATGATTAACATCCCTTACACAATAACCAAAACGAATTAAACATATGAAAGAATAAACTAACTAAAGGAAATACTATGAATCAATACTATAAGGAAAACTAATAAATTCTTAGGCTTCTACTCGCCGTCTTCCTGCATAACGGGCTCGGGAACCAAGTCCTCCTGATCTGAAATGGTTAAGTAAGGAATGAGCTACACTAGCCCAGTAAAGACATCACACTATCTCACTGTCACAGAAGTAAAGGTTGGTAGAAAACAAAAACGACCAATGGAGCATAATTTATAACAAACTCATTTATCAATAATAAAAACTTTTACTGTCCATTTACCTCGGTGAGATTCATAAAAATAACTTATGAGAAACCATAATATCATAAACATCATAAGATCATGCACACTCTGTAACATAACACATATCATACTTTTGTATTTCAATTATCAGGCAACAAATTTCCTCTTTTATCAGCCTACTAGTATCTATGGGGATCCATATGGGGTCCCCGCTACACGTGAACCATTCACATTAATAACTTAATTCCAGGGTCATCCCCATACCCCGTCCGATATGGGCACCAAAACCATAAACCTCAATACCCCGTCCGGTATGAGGGTGAAACGGGCCGTTCCCATACCCCGTCCGGTATGGGCGCCAAAACACATAAAGTATTCATACCCCGTCCGCTATGAGAGACTACATTCCCGGTAGGGTTGCCTATGGATCCGGTCCGTCCACCATCTCCCAGGATATCTAGTTAGGCTGTCGACATTATTCATTTATCAATTCACATACCTTTTTTCATTTTTCTAAATCTCAATTTTTCAATCAAACATAAACACGTAAGCCAATAATGGACATCAAACAAGGCAACACAACATCGGGTTCATAATAATTCAAACCATAATAAACGAAATTGTGATTTATGCATTCAAAACTATAAAATAAATAGATCAGATACCGTAATGCATTTAAAACTGTAAAATAAATCAAACAAGAACAGACCGACGAATACATCAGGTTCAGGCCCCATTAGCAATCTTAATTAATTATACATATTTATTAATTCATAAAATACCGTTTTATCATTTATTAAGCTTTAATACTGTGATAGGAAATAGGGTGAGGGATCTTTACTTGTTTCAGAGTTTGAAATCGGGTTCTCACTGTGCCTACGGGCAGTCCCTAGATTCCCTGAATTTTCTCTCCGGAAACTGAAACACACTTCCGGTACCTGCACATGTCCCCAAAATACCCCGAATCAGACCCAGGGCATTTTCGGCCAATTTCAGAATTCTGGCACGGCGGCTCTGCCGTGCTCCGGCAACGGCGCCACCGCCCACGACGGCGATCCGCCTCGGGTTGGCCGTTTTCGGCCGAATTCGACCAAACTTGCATTGGTTCCTGTGATAAAACACCCCTAGGGCCCTCGGTGGGGCAAAAAATTACAGAAAACTGAGACTTACTGGCGGCGGGGCTCTCGGGTGCAACGGCTCCTCCGGCGCGAGTTGCGATTTGGTGTTTTGCTCCGGTCAACCTGTAGAGAAAAGGACGATGGTCACTGTGGTATAAAAATTACATCGAACGGGAACCGAGAATGGCCTCATTGGAGGCAAAAATTGAAGAAACCTGCGGCGGCGCCGCTGGACTTCGGCGGTGTTTTCTGGCCAATTGGCTTGTGGTTTGGCTCTGATTTGGCTATAGGGAGGTTCAGCATCAAAAAACGAGCCAAGGGGAGAAATTTTACCTCGTTTGGCGGCCAAAAAATCCTTCGATGCGGCGGCGGGTGGCGGCAGCCGGTTCCTCCGGTGGCTGGGTCGTCTTCTCTAGCGAGGGTTCTGGCGGCTAGGGTTTGGAGTTGGGTGTGGATGCGATTATTTATAACTTTCCATTTTTAATCTAAGTCGTCTATCACGATTTAATCTGGACCATCTGATCTCAATTAAATTGAAAATAAGTAAGGGTCGTCCATCGCAATGCGATTTGGACCGTCCGTGCGTGATCAAATCTGGGTCGTCCATGCGCGCGGAAATGGATCTAGGCCATCCGATCGTGCGCACGCGGATCGTCCACGTGGCTCCATCCCGCGTGGCTCCCCGCGTCAGCGTTCCTGCCACGCGGCGTGTCCTGATTGGCTGAGACTGCTGACCGGACTGCTGACGTGGCTGCTGATGTGGTACTATTTTTCTAAATTGCGTTTTGACCCCCAATTTTCGATTTTCTTTTCAAAAATACCCCTAGAATCTAAATTTTTACCTTTTTTTCTAAAATCAATTTCAATTAAATCCCAAAAATAATTTTACCCCATTTTATTATTATTATTATTTTTATTTCTATTAAATTAAATTAAATTAAATTAAATTAAAACCTTATAAATTAATTATTAAAATAGAATAAAATTAAACAAAAATTTCAATACAATTTAAAATAAAATAAAAATAAAAGAAAAGAAAAGTTTTAGGTGTTACATCAACACCCAAGCAAACTACTTCAGCCATTATCGATTTCGGAGTATAAGTGGGAATACATCATAATAGATTTCGTGACAGGATTGCCTAGGGCACGCTCGGGACATAGTGTCATTTGGATAATTATTGACCGGCTTACCAAGTCTTCTCACTTCTTGCGTATCAAGATGATCGACTCATTGAACAAGCTAGTAAGAATGTATATCCGGGAGATAGTCAGGTTACATGGAGTGCTAGTGACAGTAGTATCCGACAAAGACCCCATGTTCACTTCTTGGTTCTGGTCTAGTTTTTAGTAAGCCATAAGAACGAAACTGTCTCTTAGTACCGCATTCCACCCTCAAACTGATGGACAATCAGAAATGACGATCCGCACACTGGAGGATATGCTCCAAACTTGTGTTCTTAACTTCAGGGGCCATTAAGATGATCATTTACCCTTAATAGAGTTCGCCTACAATAACAGCTACTAAGTAAATATCGGCATAGCTCCGTACGAGACGTTATATGGCCGCCCATGCAGATCACCGATCTGTTGGGAAGATGTAGGTGATAAAAAATTATTCGACCCAGATCTTATAGAGGAGACTACATCCAAAATAGTTAAGATCGGGAAGAACATTCAGATGGCTCAGAACACACAGAAGAGTTATGCGGACACCCGGATGAGGGATTTGAAATTTGAGAAAGATAATCGAGTGTTCTTTAAGGTTACTCCTTTCAAGGGAATCAGTAGGTTTGGTAAGAGGTGAAAACAAAATTCTCGGTTTATTAGGACATTTGAAATCTTAGACAGGATTGGTACCGCCGCCTACAAACTGACGCTACCTCCAGAACTATCCAAAGTTCATAATGTATTTCATATGTTCATGCAACGCAAGTACAACTCAGACCCCTCTCACATCTTGGCCCACGAGCTCCTTTCACTTCAGGTGGTACCGGTGGGTATTGTAGACCAAAAGAGCATAGTACTCCGTAACTGGAAAATTTCCTTTGTTAAGCTCCTATAGCAGAATCACACACAGAGAGATGCCACATGGGAGCTAGAACCAAACTTCATAGCTCAGTATCCCCAACTGTTTGATTGAGTGAGAGGGAGACAAATTTGAGGGACCAAATTTCCTTTAAGGAGGGGGGAGAGACTTGTAATACCCGGGCCCGAAATTTGGCCCGGGATTAATTTTAACATTAAAAAAATGTGTAAAAATCTATTTTTAAAATTAATAGATTTTAATTTAATGTAAAATTATGGAAAAAAATAAGTTGAAAATAAATTTGGAAAAAATGGATGAAAATTTGGGTTCAGATGGTATTTTTGAAAGAAAAATCAGAAACTAGGAATCAGAACATAATTAAGAAAAATTATACCACGAGAAACTCCCAGTCAGCAGCCTCGATAAACCAGAGCGTGTCGCGTGCCAAGGCATGCTGACTCGGTGCCACGTGGAAGGCCACGCTAGCAATCCGCGTGCCTGTGATCGGATGGTCCAGAAGCATTCCCGCGCGCGTGGACGATCCAGATTCATTCCCTACTCAGGTGCGATTGGACAATTGTAATTAAACGCGATGAACGGTCAAATTTTATTTTCTTTTTAAATACGATCGGACGGTCAAGATCAAATCGCGATGAACGGTCCATATTCATTTTCTCTTTAATGCAATCGGACGATTTACGATGAACGGTCCATATTTATGCGCGATGGGTATAAATATTTCGCATCACACCGAACTCAAACCCTATCCGCCAGCCTCCCACTAAAGAAGAAGAACCAGTCCCTAGAGAAAGGAGCCGACCGCCGCTCGCCGCCGCGTTGGAGCCACCTCCAACTGCCAAAAAAGGTAAAAAAATTTCCATATCTACTCGAAATTTAATTTCGAGCACCCCCATGGCTAAATCGGAGCAAAAAAAAAATGGTCGGTGAGCCAAAAATCACGGGCAAAACTCGAAACCTCCTCCGATGAGTCCCTTCCCGTTTCCTGCTTCGTGCAGTTTTTTCACCATTGTGTTCATCGTTCTATTTTCTACAGGTTAACCTGAAAAAAATGGCCAGCCATGAAGGCGAGCCAGTGGAGCCATCGCACTGGAAAATTCCACCACCAGTAGGTTTTTATTTTTTTGACTTTTTTGGGTCAACCGAGGCACTCTAACTTATTTTCTCGTAGGGATGGGTATAAAACTGGTCGAAAACAGTCAGACCGAGATAAACTACTATTGCAGCCGGCGATGCTGCTGCCGGAGCACGACGGTGCCGCCGTTGTCAGAATTTTAAAATTGACCAAAAAAAAATTGTAACACCTATTTTGGATTTTTGATGGTATTTTTAAGTACATGAAACGTGTTTTAATCTCCGCAAGAAAATTTAGAAAATTCGAGGACCGCTAGTAGGTACAGTAGAAAGTTCGGTATTTTGGATACTGATTCCGGTAAGAATCTCTCAACTTATTCTCTGTCATAGAATTGAAGCTTAATAATTAATAATATGGTATTTTGTGTAATTTATAAAATTTTGAGAATAATTATATGTTACTAATGGAGTCGGAATCGGTTAGTCATTTATTTGTTATTCTGTTTAACTGATTGTTGAATTTACAGCTTTAAATACATGATGATCTAATAAAATTGTTAAATGATTCAATTGTACTTCCTTGATATATATATATATTGTTTGTTTTGCATGATTTACGGTTAATTTGTGAAATTAGAAATTAATATATATTTTTTAAAAAAAATTATTTTTGATTGCATCCATAATCTATTTTTTTTCAATAATTTAATAAAATTAAATTAAATTAATTTATAAATAAGATTTTTATTTATTTTTAAATTGTCAAAATTGATTCCGAACTAATTTTTGGATCAAGGTATTACATATAAACTTATATGGTAAATTTAAAACCAAATAAATTAACATAAAATTTGACTTAAAAATAATGTTCTAATTTTTAACGGAAAATTGAAAACAAAATCTAAAAAGTTTTTAATGTATTATCTTCTTATTTTGTAATCTTCGGTCACTATCAATTATATTATTTAAATAAAATGAATTAATTATTTTTATAATGTTATTAAGTTTAAACTTTTTGATGTCTATATCAAATAAAGTATATAGAGAACATAAATAATTCATACCATTTTTTTATGAAAAACAATTTTATAACTCAATTGCTGAATTTTTGAACAAAAAAAAAACTTTGAAGCTTCAATTGTATTATGAAAAATGTTTAACGAATTAAAATGGTAATTTTTTAAGTATGTAGTACATATATAACATCTTAGATTTAATTATATTTTAATTGTATAGTAGATATATTTATGCAAATTTTAAATAAAATTAAATAAATCAAACTTATTGAGTTCAATTTTATATAGTTTGAATTCAAATCAAATTTCAAAATGAATTCAAATTTGACATGGTTGGAAAAAGTCAAACTCAAATATTAAAATCTTTAACTTTGTGATAATATCTAGAGTATTTAAGCTATAATTATAACAAACAGAAAAAAAAATAAAAATTATTTGAAAATTTAACATTTAATATAGTTAAAATTAATATAAATTTTGTAAAAATTAATTTTTATACCAAAATTTAAGCGAAACTAAAAATATGTTACAAAATTCGTATAAATTTATGCAATTTTGAATTTTTTTCAAATATTAAATTAATAAAATAATTATATATATATTATTAATTTTTTCATAAATAAAACTGGAAATATGTTTCCCCCATAAGCTGGGCCTGAATACTTAATAATAACAGTGACAAAAAGTACCGAACAACTAACAACCAACCCCAACAACCCTCAATAAATATATAATTTTTACGTAATCAATAATAACATACATAAAAAAAAAAATATAAAATCCAATTGAAAACTACATCATAATAAAAATAAATAAAATTGTTAAACATCAAAGTAATAAATGATTATTTAAATCGTTCCTAATAAATGAATATATATATATATATATCTAAATAAAATATTTGTGCATTTAGAAAAAAACAAATAATTTATTACACCCACATAACGTACAACAGTTCATGCATGTGTTCCAAATTATGACATTAACTGAGTGATTGTAACTTATCTAAACTGCAAAAAAGATTTTTGCATAGGTTTTTTTAAAACTTATTTATTTATTCATTCTTAAAATTCGAGTTTGTAAGAAAAATTGAGAAATATATAAATTGTACATCTTTGTATTGACCACATTTTCCTCTAATGAAATTATTCGAATTAAAGAAAATTTGTAATAATTTTAAGTTATAAATTTTCTCGAGTCTGTAACATTTTTCAAAAAAGTTAATTTAGAATATTTTCTAAATTATAATTTTAGTCTCATGTTTTGTGAGTTAAATTTTTTTCATAATTTTATTGTTCAAGTAATTTTATGAATAAAGAAATAAAAAAGAAAAAGAAAAGGAAAATATGACCATATATATATATATATATGTATAGCATTTATGAGAGGTGATGTTGGAGTCTCTCAATAAATGGCAACTAACCAGAAGATATTTTTTTTACATTATAAATCACACGTTTTCTAACCTAATAAAGCCAACTTGCCCATTACTCTATATATATATATATAAAATTCTTAATTTATTGAGACACTATAAATTTCATTAACTACATTAATAAATTGAGTTGAATTATATATATAGATATATATATATATATACATACATACTAATGGAATAGGCCCGTTGAATTAAGTATTATGGTGCTATTCCACAATATCATGTATAATGGTTTCTTGTATATGTGTCTCTAGACATATATATACCGGAGAATTAAAGTGGATCAACTTAGGATACGGTGATTTAGTTGTCATAAATTTAAATTTTATTAAAAATATAAAATTTATAATTTTATGAATATATATAAATAATTTAATTTATTAATGTATTAATATAATTGAGGTGATTAAATTAATTTAAATTATATTTTTTTACTTATATTAAGTATCACGGACTAAAAACTTAATCTAATTTTTTAAAAAATAAAAAGAATAAAGAAGCCAAAGCTTGCGAATGTTAGTGAAATGAAGTCCACAAAACCGAAGGAAGAAGAAACCGAGTCACGTGAAAATGAAGAAAAAGAAGAAGAAGAAGAAGAAGAAGAAGATTGTATCAAAAGCAACATAAATCTGATGAGATCATTTCTTCAAACTCAGGATCCTTCTTCCATGGTCTCAAAATTCATGCTTAAATTGTTTTCTTCTTCTTTGCCATATTTCCTGCCTTTCTGGGTTAATGTTTTCAATTTTTTTACTCATCTATTTCTTCATAATGTTTGAACTGCTGTGTGTGTATACATATATATATATATATATATGATATATATGATGTATTGAGGGAAGTTGCAGGAAGTAGATGATGCAACGCTTAGGAGATTTCTACGAGCTCGTGACTCAGATATCCAGAAAGCTTCAATTTTATTCCTC
>NW_019014679.1:1590705-1606412 GCF_000150535.2 Carica papaya | reverse complement strand
TTCAATTGCTTCCCCTTTGTTACCATCATCTTTATGGTAACAAAGAATGAACCATAAACATCTATTATTGCTATTAAAGAAAACTGATACGATAAAACTTGTACATCAGTTTGTCCTGTTCTTGTTAACCGCTCTTACTCACCGTGTGAGCTCCCAAATCATAGGCAGATCTATCTGCAATACCAACACACTCAATCCAGCCATAAGAACATTCAATCTCAGCATCCCAGCAGTCTGCAGCATAGTGGGCCATCTCATTTGCCAGGTGCTGCCGAAAACGTAGCCGCTCATTATCAATGCCAAGATGGGTAAGGAAAAGATACACCCTTCCAATGAAATAGCCGAGTGTTTCATTATTGACGCTGCCCTAATAATAGTGAACAACCAATCTATTGTCAGAAAAAACTGAAAGGGAGAGAGAAAAGATAGTAAAACCAAAAGAACATGGGGCAAAAGGAAACAAACCTTTGAAACTGCTTCGCCAAGGCATATTCTCCTTGCTGAGTGTCCAGATACTTGGTCTCCCCTGGGGAACATAAGGAACTCCAAGTTTGCAACATCAGAAAATTTTGGGTGGGTCTTGTCATCAGGATCCACAAAATGCTCAATCTCAGCCAGTGTAAACTCACGCACTCTTAGCAGACCTTGGCGCGGGGATATCTGTAATTGCATGAAAGAGCTTAAGCTACAAAAATTAATTCTGCAAAACATTTCACCCTTAATGATGATATATTCCAGTGACAACCACAAACGTAAGAGGCATATGAATGCATCCTACCATGTGACAAGGAAAAAATTGGTACCTCATTTCTAAAAGCCTGACCAATTTGAGCTGCTGCAAAAGGTAGTTTGTTGCCATTATAGTAGTACAGGTCCTTGAAGTTAACGAAAATTCCTTGTGCTGTTTCAGGGCGCATAAACCTGGGTTATCATCCGTCAGAATAAGCCCACGAACATCAAAACCAGTCTGTCAGTATCAGATAAACTTGTTGTTATATGAAGGAATCTCAGATTGTATTCTATCAGATGACCAAACAAAATCCTTACCCCGAGCTCAAGCCAGACGGTCCAATTGATGTTTGGAACATTAGATTAAATGGATAGGGAGAAGAAAGAGGGTTTTTAGTATCTGGAGCAGTAATGCCATACTCCCTAATCTTTGCACCCAATTCTTCAGCAGAGAGATCATCCAAGACAGCAAGAACATGCCTCAATTCTTCTACCTTCTCGGCAGTGCTGGTGGGATCCTTCTCAAGCTTCTCCTTGCAGAAATCCTTCAGCAAATGATCAGCACGGTAACAAGTACCAGTCTTTTCATCTTTGACCATAAGGTCAGTAAACTTGTCCACATGACCTGATGCTTTCAATACAATCTCTGGCGTGACGCATGGGCAATCCACTTCTAACATGTTTTCTTCCAAAACAAAATGCTGAAAAGCCAAAGAATAAAATTTAAATTATCCAAAAAACAACCAGAACAACTCAAATTTTCTTTCGAAGTAGAGCGTAACAAGCTTAGATGAAACTGACTAACAGCTCCAGAAACAACACACACATCCTGCTATCAATACAAGGAACAGAAGATTCCATTTCTACATCTGTTTAGGAAAATTCCTTTTTGCTTTTTGACGGATTGTAAATGGAAATAAGGCCGCTAACAACTGTTTCATTGAACAATTTCGCAACAAAATCAATAAACTTAGCACATTAAGCAAACAAAAAATGATGCAGAAAGAAGAAAACGAAAACCACTGGCTATGGATATGAAAGCAATTTTTCTAGATAAGTAGGCACATACATCACATGTACAAAACGAAGAATTCAGAAACTAACCTGGCGCCAGAAAGCAAGAACATTAGATTTGACGGCACAGCCAGGGGGGCCGTAATCGTAAAGTCCAGCGACGCCGCCATAGATCTTGAAGGCCGGGATATAGAAAAGACGACGTTCGAGGGTGTTGACGACAGCTTGACGGAAGGCCTCCCTGTCGATGGCGCTAACTTGGCCATTACTGCGGACGACGGCAGCGTGAAGGCGGTGCGCTATGGAAACCTTCTCGGCCTTCAAGGTGTTAAGGGCTTCAATAGTGGCATCAATTAGCTCCTCAGCAGCGCCGTCGGCCATCAGCTCACTTACAGCACCCGCCTGTGCCGTTACCTCCATTTCCTTGTTGGCGAGTAGCATGCGTAGAGATTCTGCTTGAGTAGCGTCCATTACGGAGAGTGAGAATCCGTAGTTGATTCTTTTGTATCAGAAGAAAGAAAAAAATATCTTGAATCTCAGTGGCGGTCCTGTGATTCCGTCGAGGAATTTTCCAATCTTTTGAAAGGAACATTTCGTTTGGACTTCGTTGATTTTCGTATGAAAAAATCCACAGTAAAGGAATGATTTTGATTATAATAAAGAAAATAAAGTTTAAATTTATAAATTACTACTAAGAAAAATATTTTCATTTCATCCAGCAATAAACAGAAGATGAATACGACCAGTCGCCATTACTATCACTTTCAAACGAAGCCGTCAGCAAGACGATTCGTACCCTCCTGCAATTTCTCGAGCATTCTGCGATATACCCTAGTGCGTAGTATAAAAATGGTAGACCGTAACGCGGAATAATTTAAATACATAAATAATAGTATGGTTATCTATTAAAATTAATATAAAATTAACATAAAATATCAAATTTAAATTTAAACGAAAAATAAAATGAACGGTTACTTAAAAGGAAGGGTCTTATGGAGGGTTCTGAGTTTTAACAGCCCGCAAATTTTTAAGTATTTTTCCTACTGTTTAGAAGACGCCACACAATGCATAAACTGGCGAGATCATGATAGAGAGAAGAATTGGAAACAGAAGATTGACAAAAACGAAAATAATTAAAACTTACGACTCAATTTTGCTGCTGCCATGGATTTCCCGCCAAAAAGGGGGCATCAACGGAGGCTACAGTTACAAGCATCTCAATCAACGCCTGAGATTCGTGTGAAGCTAATGAATCTTGTCTCGCGCCATGAGCAAGTGAAGATCGCTCATCACAACCTCAAATCACATATCGAGAATGGTTTGCTTCAAGTAAGCTTCTAATCTCTGGTTGACCTCTCGAATTTTCTCCAATTACTTACATTTTCCGAATTACAAATTTACAATTCTTTCTTTCTTCTTTTTATTTTTTTTCAATTATTTTTTGGAAGGCAAAGGAGGTTTTCGCTTCTCTTGCGACTCCATTGATGAAGCTGGTTGGCTTGAAAACTATGGAAATGGCTGAAGAGGGGAGATTCACCACCATTTTCTTTGATGCAGATTACCTTCGCGTAATTCTGGTTTCATTATTCTCTGCGTTCTCTCCCTTTCAAGGAAAGTATAAATTACTAGCAACTTTCTCACTTAAAACATGTTTCCAATAACTATTAATTTTAGCAGCAGGAAGGCCAGAGGGAAGCTGTCGTATGCGACTCACCACCGATTTTGCGGACAACTGCTGCAGATACAGACCAGAGAAATGATATTCGTAGTTCAGAGGTAATGGCTAATTGAACTTTTGAATTAAAGGGAGATGTTATTCGGAGAATGATTTGTTCACTGATTGTTAACAATCTTATGGTGTGAGCTCAAGTTCACTGGAGTTTCGTATCTTTGATTCAATTAGATGGAATTAGTCTGATTGATCCCGACAGTTTGATTATTTCCAAATTAATTCACGATTTAGCCCTTCCTTCTCCCATTAGAGCAACTTAACTCCTTAAATTCCTTGGTCTGGTCATTCAAGCCATGGTGATGCTAGTGAATTAATTACTTCTGATATTGGTTCGACTCTTATCCAATATCGTCTGATACGGGAGTGTCTGGTCATGACGTTTTGCCAGAAAATCAATACAGGTGTTTAGTATTCTCCTTTCGGCTAACAAGCTATGAAGATGACCTTTGTTTTCGATCAAATTACTTTTTTCATGTCATTTTATCATCTGACCAACTTTTCAACTTAGAGGTATTTTTTACTCCAATGATTAATACGCAAAGTTCAGAGGAAAATGAAATATACTTATTCTCTGAGCAAAGTGAAAATATACTTCAATTATACACATTTTAACTTATGTCTTTAGAGTATATATAAAAACCAGATGTTAGAAGCCCTGTGCATAAGCTAAAAGGTCAACTCAAATAGCTCTTATATTGTAGTTTCCATGTTGCTTTGTAACCAAAACGTGGACAAGTTGGAGCCACTTAGAATGTGCCATAACAGTAGCAAAACATCATAGCCTCATAGGTTTTTGGTGTATAATTGCTCTAAATTTGTTCCTGCAAAGTTTTTGATAAATTGTTCGTGTACTTGGGTGGCACTACTTCGTGCCTTGTGAATATCATTCTCTTTTTGTTTCAAAAAAAATGCCCTGCAATGTTAACAACCCCTTTTACAACTATACAGGAGGATATCTATGCTGCTAAAGCCACCAAAGTAGGCAAAGAATTCTTGGAGAAACAACAAATGCAATTGATACAACTTGTTGAAATCCTTAAGAAAATTGAAACCCAAGTTAATTCCCATGAAAGTGACATGGTCCAGAACCTTGCCAATTATAGAGCATCCCTACACAAATTCTTCCAGAAAGCCATTCATTGTATATCCGCTCTTCATAGTCAAAACCATGATACCTTTCTCCCCTCACTAAAGATTCTTCGAATCATATTTGATAACATGAATGTAGTGCTTGGTTCAGTAGAGGATGGTATAGAGAACCTGATGCAGGCTTTAGCAGGGCAAATGTGTGATCCAATGGTGAAGTATGTCAATAACCTGAAAGCTGATTTAAAAAATTGGGTACATGTGCACGATTGATGACTATTATGGAAGAGGTAGAGAGAGCAACGGGAGCTAGAAGACTCGAATTGGAGGAAGCTAGAAAGAGGGTTAGGATAGCAGAAGAGGATAAGATGAAGGCACTCTGCAGGTTGAAGCAGACAGAAGATAGGGTGACACGAATGAAAGGGTGTCTTGGGTTGCTTCTTGAAGCAAGGAAAGAAGCTGCTGAACCTTTTGTTGCTCACAAGGTATGTCCTTAAACACTCATGTAAATACTGACAACTTTGTCATCTTTGATGGCTCAATTTAAGTGTTGCATCTAATAGCTGATTTGTTTGAGTTATGAGTCCCATCACTCATTGTGCACTTCAGACACTTATTAGGTGCAGGATTTGCCTAATTTTATTGTTTTCATTTGTTAAATTTATCATTTTAATATATAAAAACATGTAGGTGGTATATATATGTGTAGTACTCCAGTGTAAACAAAAACAGTTTCTACAAAATATTAATAATATTTGTTTTTCTCTTCAAAATCATAACATATTTTGACTATCAATTTTTAAATATTGCTTTCGTTTTCAACTGTTACATTCATATTTTTCTATAAACTCTGTGATATAAAACATAAAAACTAAAAGATCTTTTCATGAACAGTTTCCCATTGCTAGATGCAGAACTAAAAAGCTAATTCTCTCTATTCTTTTTTTTTAACGAAAAAATTAGTTCGTTTATAATCTTAAACAAACTATTGGGACTTCTAAAGTGGCCACTTGCCAGTTCTGAGCATTAGTTGAGGTCAGCAGCCAGAACCAAGTTCTTTTAGTCATGGTGTTTCTTGTCTATTATTTGCCTTGCTACAAATACATACCGAAAAAGTTGTGAAAAAATTTCTTTGATGGTCTTTTTCTCACTGAATTTTCTGGTGTCGTAGCCAGAAATAAAGTGGAATTTGGAGTTTTCACATATTTATCAAAATTATGAGGTTTCTTAGGTTTCTTTCCTTTTTAGTATTATCCCAAATATATGAAGGTTCTTACTAGATTGTTAAAAAGCAGTTCATGTCTATGGCTGCACTGGTTGTCTTAAAAGAATAATGACATGCATGTGACAGCCCAACGAGCTAAAGCGCGGGAAACACAATTGGATGAGGTTCTGATGACTTCTATTCTGTTCTGGAAGTCTGTAGGATTGGAGAAAGGTGAAGCAAATGATGACAAATTACTCTGGGGGCAACTAGAGAAAAAAGGAAAACATCTACCACTTGAGAGTCCTAAGGAATGCTTTGCACCTAATTACAAGCACAGTAAGCCAACACAGGTAAAACAAGTCTCTCACAGGCCACTTACTCGGTCTCAATCGCGGCTTAATCCTCAAACCAAATTCTTCAATACTCGGATTCCCTTGGGCTCATCACCTTCGGCAGCTAATCGGCAAGCAATAAAGTTCAACAAATCTTCAGCCCGTGCTGAATATCGTAATGATCTTCAGGTAATTCCAATTTGATCAATTAAACAGAAATGCTTGGTTTACAACTTACAACACATTTTCTTTCTGTTGTTGTTTGCTTGTGTTTTTTTAAAACTATAATGGATGCCGTATGAATGACATTATGACTAATAACTCTTTTTTGAAATTGTGAAGTGAAGATAATGTTTTATATATATATATTTTTTTTTATAAAAATTAATTACGTTTTATGGAATGAATAACTCTTAACTGATATAAAAAAAGATTGTTTGAGATGCAGTTTTCTAGTTTGAATTTTAATACATCAATCCATAGTAATAGTTTTTACTAACATATCTTTTTTTTTTGCATTAAATTGATTCTCTCCTTTCTTCCCTTCTATTCTCTTCTCTTCCATTAGTGTTTGCCATAATCATTTATAGCTGGAGATTCGAATTTAAAGACAAGACTCGGAATAATTTTGCTACGTTGTCATACCCGACTTTTAAGGTAAAATTGAATTTCCTCCTGTAGTTGGTTTCATCAATTCTATCAACATTTTTCAGTCTTTGAAATTTCCATAAATTTTAGTAATTTATATTAATTAAGCTAATTTTCTATATCTATGATAAAAAAATAAAAATAAAAAAAAAAAACAGGAAGAAAATTTTGTAATTTTTTTCAGGAAAGCAACTTCAGTTCATTGAGAAAGAAAACTATCCTACAAAATAAAAGAAAGCAAACAAGGTGGTATCTAATGGATTACACATTGGCTAACTTAATATGGTAATTCCTCCCCAGATAATGCATGAATATCCAAATTATAATATTTAGAAATTTAAAACAAGTAAAAAAAAAAAGAACTATTCAATGGAAGAATACAATCCATAAGTAAACTAAAGTCCCAGTTGGAAATAAAATAGAAAATATGTTCTTGTAGATTGAGTGTTTGATTATCCTAGTTATGATCATGTGATAGATGGTAAGTTTGAGTTGAATGTATTTTTAAGGTATACATTTAGAGTGAAAGAGCAAAAAAAATGAATATTTAACTCACACAAAATATTTAGGACGAAATTACTTCAAATTTCAATTTTGTGAAATATAAATAAGAATACAAGATGAAAATCACAAAAGAAAATAACATTGTTCTATCAAGTCAATTATATATTCAGTTTAATTTAATATTTTTGTAATTTTTCGTCAACTAAAAAAATAAACTCATAATTGCATAATCAAAATTAAGAGTGAAGTTTATTTAATTGCATATTCAAAAATGTAAAGTATAATATAAATAAAACTTAGAATGAAGTAAAGATAAGGTAAACTTAAATGAAATATAACATTACTATTTTAAGCACATCTTATTCAATAATTAAAATTTTGAATTTATAGTAAAATTATAATTAATTAAAATATTAAATTTTTTTTTTTTTTTTTTTTTTATAATCTCTACCTTTTTATCATTGGGATGAGAATGGTGACATGCTTGATACCATAAAATTGAAGATGTTGGAGTAATATAGTTCAAGTATGTTTTGAATAAGTTATCAATTATGACTTCTCCAAAATGATGAATAAACATGCTTTCTAGCATTACTCTTATGCAATCATTAACAATTTGCCCACTTTGATTCTTATCCAATACAAAATTTTCTTCCTACATTACTACACCTTCCCCGAGGTCCCAATTAACTTCAAAGGTTTCCAGCTTGCCAAGATCGAACAAACCCTCTTTCTCAACTATCTCTCTTATTTCTTCCTTGTGTGGGAGTGTAGAAAGGCTTCTTGAAGGACTCCACATCATCTTCTTTAATAAGTCGTCCTTAATTGATAAATTTTTATTAAATAGTTTGTTGTCACATCCTACACATATATATCTTTTTATTTGTTTAAATGTAATTTGAAAAAACCTATATGCTAAAATCAAGCATAAAACATAATAAAACACACACACACATATATATATATATGTATATATCTAATAATTAATTGTAGAAATAATTAATAGTGGTTAATGATGTAGATTATTATGATGAGAATAGCTTTATATATATAATTAGATACGATTACTATATTTACTTTAAAATATATGTATGTAAAATTACATATATATTTTAATAATAAAAATTAATAATTGATAATAAAAATAAATTATCTTAGCAATCAAATCCATGAGAGATGTTGCCAGGAGACCCACAAGGGAGAAAAATATGTACGCCTTATTTAGATGAATTTTAATGATGATAATTAATATATGACAATAACAGTGATCAGGATAATAATGATATAAGATGAGAATGACAAAAAATTTTCATATTTAAATTGTTATATATTAATATATGTTAATGATAGTTGTTTTATTTGAATGATAAGATGATATTATTGTATTGTCAATTAAATTACTAATTTACACATGTCTTATTATATGTAATAATAAATAGTATATAAAAAGTATGAAATGAAAAAAAAATAAATTATATAAAGACAGAATTAAATTTATATTTAAATAAATAATTATTACACATAATCAAATTAAATTTTTATATTTGATAAAATAAATAATTATTATAAAAGTCCCAAACCTTAAAAAAAATGAATTTATAATTTAAATATAGAAGCGAATAATAGAGTCAGAGTTTACATTCCTTATATAATAATTTAGAATTCTCAATAAACCTACGAGAATGTCTTTTCTAAAAGACAAATAATAATTAAAAAAATAAATAAATAAACATCCTAGAACAACCTTCACTAGCACTTGAAGGTAGTTCGGGTGGTGAATTACTTACAACCCTCTTGTTGATCGGGATCTGAATTTTGGTCTTGATCTAAAATGGTTAATAAAAAGGTAAGTTACACCAGTTTAATAAAAATATCAGACTAATTACATATACAAAAAATTGAAGATTGGTAAAAATTAAAAAAAAAAACTAATGGAGCCCTTACTCCAATTAAATACATTTAACTTAAAGACGTTTGTTTGATAGTTATCGTTACGAGTTTTTCAAAAAAATAACCTATGAAAACCTATATCCATACCACTTTTTATTTTCACACATAAGAGAATAAGGGACGACAATTTTCCTTTCTTACTTGCTTACTCGTATCCCTGGGGTCCATATAGATATTTCTTTATTTGTGAGCCTAATATCCAATTTTAACAATTAACTGGTCATCTCCATACCCCGTCCGGTAATGAGCGCCAAACATTCTATCACCTTGATATCTTATCCGGTATGAGGGTGAAACATATCTCCTAAATCTTTCTAGTATGGGACTTCCTAGTCCCGTCCAATTAAGGTGAGGTTCACTGTAAGATTCTCTATATATTGGGCCCATTTGCCTTTTCTCTAGGTACCCAGTAAGTTTTTTACATAAAGATTCACATCAAGCAAAATAACCAATAAACGCATACCAATATCTCATATTATATTTACAGATCAACTAGACGATATTTATGCAGATGATATAATTTATCATAACAAGGGATCGAGAAACCATATAAACAAATAAACCAGATAAATTGATAAGACCATTGAAACTATAAATTAAGAACATGCATAATAAGATAACAAGCAAGTAGGACAATATAGGAACATAAATAGGAAATCATGACATTTGTGAACTAATCGGTTCCGGCTCCACTAGTGACCTGTAATTATTTTTAGGATTTTTTAACTTTTCACAAAAAAATAAAATTATACATTCTTAAGCCTCAATTTACCATAATGGGGAATAAAGTGAAGGATATTTACCCGGATCGGTATTTCAAGACATTGCACTGTTTACTCTACTTCTTAACGGGTATCAAATTTTCTAAATTTTTTCATACGGAATCCAAAACACTCATCACGTACATAAAAATGTTTAAAATTTTAAAATTGGTATCAAAAACTCTTTTCGGCTAATTTTAGAGTTTCGGCACGGCGGCACCGCCGTGCTTCGGCACTGGCTCCACCACCCACGATGGTGGTTTGGCTCGACCTGGCTGGTTTTAGCTAGTTTTGGCCAGTTTTACACGTATCCCTGCAGGAAAACATGTTAGGAGGCCTCAGTTGGCCAGAAAATCACAAAAAACCGAACCTATCGACAGGGATGAGGGATGTCTGCGGGTACGGCGGCTCTACCGATTCTTTTTCGCGACTGGTGCTCCTTCTTCAGCTACCCTGCACAGAAAAGGATGATGAATACAATGATCAAAAAATCATGTGAAACAAAAAGCGGGAAGGGGCTCATCAGAGGAATTTTTTTGGTTTTGGTCGTGGAGGCTCCATCGCGCTTTGCCTACGATTTTCAGCTCACCCGCCGTCCCTCTTGCTCCGATATGTCCATAAGGATGCTCAGAATTAAATTTCAAGCATGTAGGAAAATTTTTTATCTTTTTTGGTGGTCAGCGGTGGTTTCGTTGCGGCGGCGATTGACGATCAGCCTTATTCTCTAGTGCCTGGTTCTTCTTCTACAGCGGGGACTGACGGTTAGGGTTTGGGTTCTCCTGCAACGCGAGGTATTTATATCCATCCTACATCGATCTAGATCATTCATCATGCTTAATCCCGTTCGTTCGATCACACCTAAGAACAAAACGAATTTGTACCATTCATCATGATTGATCTTGTCCATTCAATCGCACTAAAGGAGTAAACGAATCTGAGCTGTTCACGTGCGTAGGATCGAACCTAGGACGCCGGATAGCTGGGCACGCAGATCACTCATGTGGCCTCCCGCGTGGCACCGATGTTAGCTTGTTTTGACACACTGTGACTCTGGTTCATCGAGGCTGCTAATCAGGCCGTCCCACGTGGTCAAATTTTTTTTTTTTTGCATTTTAACTCCTTGTTTCGAATTTTTCTTTCAAAAACACCCATCAAAGTCATATTTTCATCTTTTTTCCCCAAAATTATTTTTAATATCGCCTTCAATTTATTTTTTTAAAAATTTAATAAAATAAAACCTAAATAAATTAATTATTTATTTTAGTTAAATAATTTCATAAGAAAAATTTATCCCATGCCACTTTTTCAGGGTCGAGAATTATAAATCTCACCCTTAAAAAAATTTGGTCCCTCAAATTGGTCACTCTTTCACTCAGTTGAATAGCTGGGAGGTATTGGGCCTTGAAGCTTGATTCCAGTTCCTAAGTGGTCTCTTCCTGCGTATGATTCTATCATAGGACTTTGACGAAAGGAATTTTTCGGTTGCACAGTACTCTACTCTTCTGGTCTACAATGTCTATCGACACCTTCTCATAGGATTGATCCACCTGCAGTGAAAGGAGCTCGTGGGACAGGATGTGTGAGGAGTCCGAGTTATACTTACGTAGCATAGATACGTAGAACATATTATGAATCCTGAATAGCTCTGGAGGTAGTGTCAGTCTGTAGGCAGTCATAACAATCCGGTTAAAGATCTCAAATGGTTCAATGAATCGAGAATTTAATTTTTTTCTCTTTCCAAACCTACTGATCCCCTTAAAAGAGGTGACCTTAAGAAATACTCTATAACCTTTTTCAAATTCTAAATCTTTCATCCAAGTGTCTGCATAACTCTTCTGCCTGCTCTGAGCTATCTGGATATTTTTTATGATTTTAACTATCTTGGCTGTAGTCTCCTCCAAAAGATCTGGGCTGAATAATTTTTCTATCACCCACCTCTTTCCAACAGATCGATGACCTGCAGGGGCGGCCATACAATATCTCGTATAGAGCCATGTCGATACTTGTTTGGTAACTGTTATTATAGACAAACTCTATCAAAGGTAGGTGATCATCCTAATGGCCCCCGAAGTCTAGATCACAAGTTTGGAGCGTATCCTCTAGTGTGCGAATCGTTCTCTATGATTGTCCATCGGTTTGATGGTGAAATGCGGTAATAGGGGATAGTTTCGTTCTCATGACTTGCTGAAAACTAGACCAAAACTGAGAAGTGAACCTGAAGTCTCTATCGGATACCATTGTCATTGCAACTCCATGTAACCTGACTATCTCCCGGATCTATATTTTTGCTAACTTGTCCAAGGGGTCAATCATCTTGATAGCCAAGAAGTGAGAAGACTTGGTGAGCCGGTCGACAATTACCCAAATGATATTCTGTCCTGAATGTTCCTTACATAATCTTATCACGAAATTCATTGTGATATGTTCTCACTTCCACTCCAGGATCAATAATGGCTGAAGTAGCCTGCCTGGGAGTTGATACTCTACTTTAACCTGTTGATATACTATACACTTAAAAATAAAGTCGACTATCTTTCATTTCATCCCACTCCACAAAAATTGGAGTCGCATACTTTGATACATTTTAGTACTTCCGAGATGCATGACGAACTTTGAGCTATGAGTCTCTGTCATGATGTCCCTTTTCAGTTCATTGTCACCTGGAACATACACCGTATCCTAAAATCTAAGCAACCCTCGACAGAGACTCATAATTCTGAATTTACTCCCTATTCTGCATCCTTCCTGAGAGTTGCTAGAGTGGAATCGGTAGTTTGAGCTTCTTTTATTCTTTAGATCAATTCGGGTTGAACAGTCAGGTGGGCTAAACATGTAACTCTCTTCAAGTCCTAAAGTCATATCTATTGTACGACCCCTATTAACTTATATTTAGAAACTATTTGGTGAGCTAACATACCTGCACTTTTTCTGCTAAGTGCGTAAGCTACTATATTGCCATTGCTTAGGTGATACAAAATGTTACAATCGTAATCCTTGAAGAACTCTATCCAGTGCCTCTAATACATGTTGAGATCCTTCTAAGTGAATATGTGCTTCAAGCTCTTATGGCCAGTATAAATCTTAAAAATCTCTTTATACAGGTAGTGGTGCCAGGTCTTCAGGGCGTGAATAATGGCAACAAATTCTAAGCCGTAGGTGGGGTAGTTTTTCTCATGACTCTTCAACTATCTGGACCCATAAGTTATGACATTTTCATGCTGTATCAGAATACAACCCAACCTTAGGTAGAAAGTATCACTATAGACTGTATATCGACCTGTTTCACTCAGTAAGGCCAACACAGGTGCAGTAGTCAACTGCTCTTTGAGTTCTGTAAAGCTCCTTTCGCTGTTTTCATTCCATTCAAACTTAACGTTCTTCTTTATAAGCCAAGTCAAAGAAGTTGCTAGACTAGAAAATCATTCCATAAATCTACAGTAATAACTTTTCATTCCCAGAAAGTTATGAATCTCCTTGACCGATGTCAATTTCTTCAAACCAAGCACTGCCTCCACTTTTTCAAGGTTCACTGATACTTCATCCCTTGATATGATGTGCCCTATGAAGGTAGTCTGCTCAAGGCAGAATCACATTTGCTCAATCTTGCATAAAAAATTTTCTCCCTAAGAACCTATAAAACCTAAGTCAAGTGGTGAGTGTGTTCCTCTCTGCTTTTTGAATAGATCAGGATATCATCGATAAACACAATGATGAACTAATCCAGGAATTGTCTTAAAACCCTATTCATTAAGCCCATAAAAATAGCTAGTGCGTTGATTAGTCTAAATGGCATGACCAGGAACTTATAGTATCCGTACCTAGTTCTGAAAGCTGCCTTGAAAATGTCTTCTACCCTGATCTTTATCTGATGGTAATTCGAATGCAATTCTATTTTGGAGAAGATCTGCGCACCCTGTAACTAGTCAAAAAGTTCATCAATTCTAGGGAGATGATACTTATTTTTTATCGTGATCCTATTCAATATCCTATAGTCAATATATAATCTTAACATCTCATCCTTTTTTTTTACAAATGTGACTCCAGCACCCCAAAGGGACACACTATGTTGGATAAACCCATTATCCTACAATTCATTGATCTGTTTTCTCAACTATTCCATCTCAACACGACTCATGTGGTAAGGGGCAACTGAGATAGACTAAGTGTCAGACTGAAGATCTATGGTGAACTCAATTTCTTTGTCCATTGGCAGTCTGGGTAATTCATCACAAAATACATCCAGGAAGTCTTACACTACCAGAATTTCTTGAATGTAAATTTCTTTCTTAGGTTTGCCTAATATAGAGAAAATAACCGAGTTAAAGCATTATATAATAAAAAAATTACCATGAGATAATAATATTTAAAATTTTTATTAACTTGTAAATGGCTCTTCATTAGGAGGGTTGTATACAAGTTTCTTGTAGAAATAATCTATGGTACCGTGATGCACCACTAATCAGTTCATTCATAAGATTACATCAAGTCTCCCGTGTCAATCTCAATTAAGTCTACACTCAATTTCCTATCTGCTATGTCTATGATACAAGCTTTATATATATAACCTCACTTAGTAGTGTCATACTCCCAGGAGTAGACACAAACAACACAAAATTAAGTCTTTCAGGTAATACATTCAAATTTGGTGTAAAAGTATGTGAGACAAATGAATGTGAAGCATCAATATCAATCAAAATATGTGTAAGGTGATTACAGATAGTGTATGTACCATATATCACGTATGGGTTGGATTCAACATCCTACTAAGTGAGATTGTAAGATTTGCCCTAGATAAGAGGTTTGGCCTAATTCTGATTACACAGGCACTCTCTCGCGTAGTGTTGAGCACTCTCATATATACGGTAGGTATTGTTGAGGCGATAGCAAGGTCAGTCCCCATGATCCTTGCAATAGTATTGGCAAGTCCTACCACATCCTGTTATTGGAGTCTGAGGAGGAGCCTGAGTGACTGACCTATATCTCTTGTTTTGCTAAACTGGTGCAGTGGGTGCTGATTTGCGGTGTGAAACTAGGGGTCTAAGATTTCTCACTGCAGGAGGAAAGATGCAAAGGTTCTTCTCCACTAGTTGTGCCTTGGCCAAAATGGCTGAGTAAGTACTGAGCTCAAATACGTACAGTTGTTGTCTAATATCAGGATAGAGGCCCCACTCGAACTTTCGTGCCTTCCTGCCTTCATCTATCATGTTCTCAGGAGAATACCAGCCCAACTCTAGAAACATTCGGGCATACTCCGACACAATCATATCTCCCTGAACTAGGTATAAAAACTTTATTTCCTTCAAATGCCGGAGGTGCTCTAAGAGATACTCTACATTGAAGGCATTTGAAAACTGTTCCCAAGTGACTAGAATGGGTAGGGTGGCCTGTTTGAGTTGCCATCAGCGACCTGCTTCTCCCACAAGCATGTAGGTGACAAGTACAACTTTCTGTTCGGGAACCATTCCAAGAGTTACGAATGCCTTCTCTATCTTAACTAATCAATACTCGGCCTCTTTAAAAGAGGATGCTCCTGCAAAGGTAGATGAGTTTAGTATTTTGTACCTTTTAATGTAGTCTGGGTCCATTATGAGTGGAACTGGGTTCTGTGAAAGAAGGATTGGATTGTGCTGAGGAGGGACTAGGTGGCACTGTGGTGGTGCCAGATGATACAGAAGAGGCATTGAGTTGTACTGTAGGGTGTCAGATGGGACGGTGGAGGAGCATGCTTGTACCCGGGTGGCTCC